>CM060733.1:72546118-72689021 GCA_030704615.1 Takakia lepidozioides | reverse complement strand
CTATATCTTCCAATGAGAAGCGGAAAATTTTGAGGTGATAGATGGGTTAGGTGGGCAGTAAATTCAATTATCACTTTTATAGGGACTCAGAAATCTGTAAGATATAATTTTTGGTGGGCTAGGGTCTTATTTTTGTGAATATTAAGGGTTAATAGCTAATTATTTCAAACTAACATGGGGACCATTCATGATGCTTTGTCCAACTCCAAGCCCCTTAAACATAGCATTTTAAAAATTATCAATATTATTTTTAAGGAAAACAGAAGCCCCGTTTCAGATTAAGGGTCAGGAAAAAAAAACCTAAGGAAAGTACAAAGGGGACACCACCCCAGAGACAAGAGAAACCAGGGAGACACACATATCCAAGGAGCCAGATCCCAGGCGAGTGAGGAGGAAAAAAGAACAACTAATGAAAAATATAGGCAAGAACTAATCTGAACTCCAAATGAGCTTTAGACAAGGCCACACGGTCCTACGGTGTCGCCAATTGACATCACATTCATCCCCCTCAGGATAAGGGCTTCCATTCAGAGGGAAGTCATTGTGCCCGGAGATATGAGAGTTCGAAAAACGGAGCAGAGGATATTGCCCTTTGCCTAGGAGAGATCGAATTCTTGAAGAAGTTATGTTTTTTCCTACATTTTCATTTGTACACAACTACCAACAAAGAGGCCCAGGCTTTCTTCCCCTCAGTCAGGAGATCAATATGAACCTTAAAAAGGATTTGTTTTGATGTTGGGGCTTTTCCCCTGAAAGAAAAGTACACATCTGCATTTGCAGAGTTGCCATAAGGTGCACACCCTAAGACAAGCCCAAACAGGACACATATTCCAAATGTAGTTGTTCACCAGATTAAGCAAAAACAAGGAAGTAGAGTCAGCAGGAGGACTACGCGTAGAATTGGAGACAAGTCATCCAAATAATGCAAGCAACAGGGCAAGAAACAAGACAATGCTCAATAGTTTCGGCCATGTTTGTGGTGTAGACAGGACATGTCAAAGGTCCCACAGAGAGAATACGGTTAGCCACTTTCCAAAGAAGAGCATTCAATTTGGCGGCCATGTCCTTACACCAAACCTCCCTCGAGATGAGCTTCCAAATGGAGAGGGGGGGCGAGAAGCTCCATTATTTGTTCCCAAGCCTAGAACAAGGCTGCGGGGGTCACAGAACCTTGTAGCCCAATTTAACATAGTACCAGAGTGTCGGGAATCCATCCATGACCATTCACCAAGATCAAACAACTGCAGGCAAGAACCATTGATCAGGTTGAACACCCGTATGTCATAAAGGCCCAACATATCCACAGACTTGCCAATCATAAGACTAAAATTGCTGGAACATCGTTTTTAGAATAACAGGATAAGGGACACGCTTCTTAACCCCTTGAGGACGAGCCTGTTTTTGGTGGGCCCTGTCCAAAACCAGACATACCCTCATGGATGAGGGTATATCTCTCATTTGAGAAACATCCGAGGGGATGAACCGCACCAAAGTCATCCTACCTACTTCATGCACCTCCAGTAAAAATTTCAAGAGATTTGACCGACTAATTTGGAAGATTATAACAAAAGTCCTAGGCCAACTTTCTGCAGGATGTATTTTCAACATGAAAAATTGGTTTGACCAATCAGATGGCCTACCTTTTTGATTTTTCATTGCTACAGCCTAACCAGATTCAGATTATATGGCACCTGCAGCAAAGCCTCCCAAAATTCCAGAGCCAAATTCCAAAAATGCATAATGGGTGCTTTGTATGGGAAAACAGGGGGGTCAAAATGCCCACATCCCCCAAAATTGGGGGCAATTTGTGAGGGAAGCCAAATTGGTCATGTCGTGGTTAGCCTACCTACTGAGTACCTACCAGTGTTGGACTGGTATACCTGGTGTAACCTAGGTATGGAATACAGGTATGAATTATATATTGAAGAACATAATGGTCGGGTTGAAAGAACCAGTGTACTCCCTGTGATACACGTACTGGGGGGGATGGCTTTAGGATTCCCCGCACACATACCATACCAGTCTGGGTATATGGAGGAATAGCATGGTCCCGATACCAGTATTGCGGTGAGTTCATGGTGAATGGAGTAGGTATGAGTATATGTTAGTGCAGCTAGTTATACCCTGTACTACAATTTGGTTAATTCAAGGCTCCATGTTGCAATTTAGACTTCATTTGCTGTTTCGTTCTACTTTGGGTTACCTTTGCCTAGTGTTTCACGGCTTGGATTAAAATTAGCTATGTGCTAAATGACATTTATTTCTATGTATGGTGAGCTGTAGAAATACCATACCAGTGCTCATACCCCCCAGTGTCACTAATAAGAAAGGGAAATACCAGTACCATACTCATATACAGCCCAAAGTACAACTACTCATACCAGATTCATACCCAAGTTGCTCATACCTGAAAAAGGGGTAGGGACCCTTCATACCAGGACCAGTCTGGTATTAAAAAATGGACATACCGGTCCAACACTGGTACCTACCCTGGAAAAAAAAAATACACATTCCAAGCTGTTTGCTATGACAGATTGCCAAAAAACCAGCTTCATACTTGAATCCCAGCTCCGGCCAATAATTGCCGGAGCCGGTGGACATTCGCGGACAAATACTTCCGGCCACGTCATCAGAAAGCAACGAAGTCACGGGGGCCTGCCGTCGAGCACCCCGAGAATGCCTGGCTCTCCACCTTGCGTTTCAGCGTTCTCCCTGCATCAACTGCCAACGACCACCTGCCACCTGTTTGTGCCACCTGCCGCCACCCTTCGCGCGTGCCCGGGGGGCCTGCCGCTGTCCGCACGGGCGGACATGCAGCCCCCGCTGGCACCCGCTGCCGGCAAATGCCCCCCCCCCCCCACCTCCCACTATCTTGCCTGCCACGTAATGCCAGTCAACCCTGCTGGGGGCCCAAACCACAGGATTTTGGGTACCCCCCTCACCATGCGAAAAAATCCTGACGGCGGGCGATTTGATTTTTTAGGGTGCCATCAACATCACAGGGGCCGGTAAAACTTTATGGGCTACACTTTTCATTCAGGGGTCGTTTTCATCCGACATCATCTTCTCATTTTTCATCCATTCGAAATTTCGACGCGACCCGTCGCGTCGTCCTTTAAGGGTTAATAGTTCGGCGATTCCACTTTTATTAAAATGCACATGAAAACCTAAAATATTGTAGACAACAAAGAAAACAAAGAAACATGAGTGCAGGTGAAGATTCTGGCCCCGAGAATGAAGAGTACGTAAAGTGAAGGCCAGAAGTCAAACCCTAAAAACCAACCCATCAAATCCTGGGCAGTTAATAACATTCCCAGGAGTTGCATTTTGCCAATTTGCGCTGCAGCGCCGTAACGAGGATGATTGAGGATGATAGACACGTAACGAGGACCGTTGAGGATGATTTACCCTGCCCAAACCCGTGTGGATATTTACACCAGTTTAACGTCGACCGTCGTCGACGTGTACGGGTCTATTGAGGCCATTACCGTGTAATAAAACGCGCCTTTTCATACGGAACGGCGCCATTTCCCCCGCCCCTGTCCGTCATTATTTTTCTGCTCCAAGGACCTGGCTGAATGGACCTCACTCGTTGCTGACTGATTCTTTCCATCTGAAATGCGCACCTCCATCCGCGGATGGATGGGGTCTGACTAGCAATTCCGACCACAGGGCCGCCAGATGTACGCATTACAGCCGGTACAGGTAAAGCCGTCCAGCCTTTCATTACCGCGGCGGCGCCTTAACCACGGTTACAGCGGTGATGAGCGGGCAGCGAATCGCAGGTAGATTGGGGCGCATCCCCACCATGAATGCCCGTCCTGTCCCTCGCCAGCCCTATAGTGGCCCGTTTGCACATCGTAAAAACCCGTCCATTTTGCACCACCGACACGTGCTAAGTTAATGAAAGAATGCAAAGGGGGTATGAGCAATTGCTGGTGGCCCGTTTGCACCTAGTTCAATTAATGACATCACCCCGACCATTCACAGGTTGTCCCCCTTCTGGCCCACCTACCACCGTGAGATATTCCTTCACCTGTTTCCAGTAACATGCATGGCCCGCATGCATGACATGCACTGCATGCATTGTATGTTACCACATGCATGTGATGACAATGAATGTAGAGATGGTCCATCTCCTGTTATGGCATCATCTGCATGAGAGATGATATGATGGTATTGATCTACCATACACTATTTGGTGAATATCTCTTTCTTGAACTCAATTCGAAGTTCTTCTTTTCACCATATTTTAGCCATGTATTAATTATTTAATATAAAAAAAATTATTGATATTTTATATCATTCTAGTGCTCTCAAAAACATTAATTTTTGTCATAAAATATTTGATATATACATACGAATAAAATGATCGTGCGTACTATTTAATTGAATATAATATAGAATGATGATAAGAAATGTCCTTCAAGGATTGATTGTTTTCCCTGTAAATCTATCTCTATTGAGCAATTGTTTTGAGTGGCTCAAAACATTGTTTACGGCGAATACATGAAATAGATACTAATGGTAGTTTACTAGGTGTATTAGTATAGAAGAGCAACTATTCATGAATCCTCCTCACACCTTTTATCGTTTCCCAATCCGCTTTGTACAAATATACCCACCATTCTCTATACCTTACAATATAAATTATTAAATACCAAAATGACTTAAAAATATTTCAGAAGCATAACTAAAAATTTAGAAAATATATTTCTCAAAAAAATTGAAGTAATTTTTAGCTACTCAAAACATACATAACAGGGCTGTGGCCTGTTGGTAAGCCAATTGTGTATTGACCAGCGGGTCTAGGATTCAAAGCCTTATTAGTATCTCTGCCTTTGGGCTAAGCTCTGCCCCTATAATGCTTCCAAAGCTTTGCTGGTGATTCCTCGGAAATCCAAAAAAAAAAACATGTTTTTTAATGGGCAAGTGTCATAGAAATACTATATGATAGATTTATTGGAAAGATTGTTAGTCCTTAAAGGACATCTCTATTGTCATTTCACAATACCATGGAATTTCAGTAGTATATATATGATTGAAACTAAAATATTTTTTGAAATTCCAAAATTTGGGAGGATTTTTTTTTAAAAAAAAATTACGGGAAAGATTGTTAGTCCTTAACCCTTAATTTTCCAAGCTCTTTTTGGAGTTTTTAACAATTTTGGGTACCCAGCTGCAATAAATTGCCCGCGGAAACCTACCAAAAATCATCCATAGATTCCAACCATATAGAAGTGGGCCCAAGTCATTTATGCCCAACATATCAAAAAATAGCCACTATGGTTGTTTTGTATATAATTACATAGGGGTTAAAGTCTCAAAATTGACAAGGGAAAATGTGCCTCCAAATGAAGTACTTTTTGGGTGAAAGCATCCTAACGTGTACCACTCACACTTCTGAAAAGGACTAAATTTTGACTGCTGGCACGTTACGCTGCAGTGCGTGGAAATGACATGTTGCGATGAAAACGTGATGAAATTGACGGATGATAGTGGGCACCTCGACCCCATCCATCGGATGCTCATACACCCTCTTGTACACCTCCAATTTTGCTCGTACACCTGCAATTTTGAGCTTATGATACTAACTGAACTTCCGTTTGCCACCATTTGCTTTCCCCTCTCGAGAGAGAGAGAGACAGAAGACTCTGGCCGGAGCCGGCGTAACTAAAAGCCACTTCGCCTCGCGGCTACTGCCCTCTTTCGGGGGTGGGCCCTATAAAGGAAAGGTGTCTTGTGGGACACGAGGTGACCGTAGAAAATAGAGGGGTCTATGGTACCATGGGTGACCTAGGGTGCGTAGATTCCAGTTGGCGTTTGTTGGTGATAATAGCTGTGAGGGAGCGAAGCGTCGTGAGGTGAATTGCTTTGAAACATTTGTGGATAGGGAGGACGGGGATGTTGAAGTTGTTGTGTATGTCAGTGATACTGGCATTATGAATGCCGCCTCGAGTACTGGCGTTCCCCTCATCGCATCCAGGTCGGGTTTAGTGTGTTTGATGCCTGCAGATGCTCGTATAATTGTTTTGAAATTATTTGATATGTTTTTAATTTTAAAACAATTTGCAATGAAGGATACATTGTTTGGAAGAACTCCTTTTGGCCTCAAATTCAAAAATGGAGGACCTTGTAGCCATTTCAAGGACATGGCCTTCTCCTTTTTCAGTAGCTAAACACTTTTGGTGAAAGAACTATATTCAAATTTTGAGGTTTAGTAATACCAAAGTTTGGTGCCCCTAGAAAATTCCTATGAGAATGGGTTTTTTCTGGTTTTGCAGGTCTACTATTTTTTTTGCATTCTTCCATACCTTACATAAGCACCTGAAAAACCTTAATATGACCTTCACTTGTTATGGTGTGAAAATTGAGTCCTAAAGGACTACAACACTTTGGGACATTTGAACCTTGTGCTATTCAAGACTCTCAAATCACAAAAAAATGTATATGGGCATGACAAAAACTTCGAGGGCTTTCCAATGATATAATATGTCTGTGGTTTCATGCTGAACTCAATATCCTAAATTTGGATCGATTGCGCCATATGTGCTGGAAAACAAAATGTGACATCTTTTTTGGGTCCTATTAGTGTGCTTTGACGATTGTTTTCTACAAAATTTCTATAACCAAGCGGTGGTGTGTATGTAATGCTCACACACCACAAGGTGAAGTTATTTTTATTTCCTTTAAAAAATTATTAATTTTATTAATTTTACAATTTGGGCTTGTTTACCTGCCACGTCAACAGTCAACAAGCCCTTTACACTGCCAAAATCTGACTTAGTTATCTTAGATATTTTCTGTAGGTGGTAGCTCTTGTTTCTTTTTAATTTTTCTTTTTGCATCATATTGGAGACAAGTCCTTTGTCATAAAAGATTCAGGAGTGGGCCCCATTAGAGGAGATCCGCTGAAATTAGGTGGAAGTGGAAATTTCAGAGCGACCGATTCGGGTCGCTTGGGAAATTAAGGGTTGAAGGAAATCTCTTATTGTAATTTCATAGTACCATGGGCCTTTCAAGTACTTAAATAGTATACATATGATTGAAATTAAAATATATTTGAAATTCCAAAATGACCTAGAAATATTTGGGAGGCTTAATTTTTTTTTAATAGGGTAGAACACCCTATGACCGTTCATCTAAAGATGGCGGAAGATCTAACGGTGAATTTTTTTCATTTTTACCCCGGATAAATTGATAAGATGCCCCATATCTGGGGCATCCCAACACATTTGGAAGTGCATGATTTCATGAAATCCACACAAAGTTATGGGGTTTCAAAGTTGAACCAATCCGAATGCTTGTGTGAAGTTTGAGCCCTATGACCACTCATATTTCTTGGGGGTTCTATCAAACAACTGTTTGCCAAGTGGCAAAAATGAGCAGTCTTGGGCCCAGCCATGGTCGCTCATGCAGGCCTGACCCAAGCAATTATGAGGTGAACGGTCATAGGAACTATAACAGTCATAGGGTGTTTTACCCTACTTACTGGAAAGATTGTTAGTCCTTAAAGAACATCTCTTATTGTCATTTCACAATACCATGGGCCTTTCAAAAATAGTATATTTATTTATTTATTTTTCCCGAAAAAAAAGGGATTGTATTCCTGATTAATTTATTGAAAAAATATTTGAAGGGGAAAAAAATTAAAACCCCATTTACGCCATGAGGCACACACACCATATTCAGTGTATCAAGATCCAACCATCTCCTGATGGAGATTAAGTCCAAAAGACAAAAGACCGATCCCCTACTAAAAGCACTGCACTGCGATCAATAGTCCACGAGCCAGACAACTCCTCACGGAGATGAAGTCCAAGAGACCAAAAAACAGGGCACACTGCCCAAGACATGAAATGTGGCAAACGCTAAACCTATTTGTTGCTTAGAAGCTGTCGTGGAGGGTTTCTGATGCTTCCAGTTGACCTCCCTTTCAAACTCGGGGGAAAGAGTGGAGTGGTGCATGGAGATCTCGCCAAGCCTGTGGGGGGAGCTCGTTCCAGTTGCATTGGTCTTGCACAGGGCTGCTGCATAGATGAGGCCCTATTTGGTCCAGGTGTGTTGAAAGTTCCTGTGGATCGCTGCTGCATTCGTGGAGTCTTGTTGAATGTATGTACAGAGTTTGGCCCAGGCCTTCCTGGCCTCAGTTTGCAAATCAAGAAAGACCGAGGTAAGAAGGGAAGCGTGGTTTGGCCACTAAATGTATTTTTGCATCGTAGTTTCCAGAGGTGCCACATAACAGATGCCCTGAGGGTTTCAAACACCGGGCAGTTGAGGCCTCTATTCTTGGAGATAGGATCATAGTCTAGCAAAAGGTCTGTATCAGAGAGGGTTCTATGATTCCAGCATCTGTAGAATGATTTAACAAAGGGCCAGATCTTAGCTGGAGCTTGACACAAAAAGGAGACAGTGTTATAAAGTTTCCAAGACAGCAGTAGAGCAACAAGCACACATAATAGCTCCCTGAAACTGAAGCCATTCTCCAACTTTTAGAACCCTATTAACCACCTGCCAGAGGAAAGCTGCAATTTTTGATGGACGTGTTTTTATCCAGACTGAACCCCAGATAGTTTTCCAATTCTCATCACTGAAGTTGTACATCCCCCATCTAGATTCTCACTTTTTGTACATAGGCTGGATAACTGACAGGGCTTTGTAGCCTTTTTTAGTTGTATATGCAAAGAAGGGCTCTGGTTCGTTGCTGAATTTCCATGACCTTCTAGGGGATCAATCTCCATTTCTGCGAGGGGCCTTCCGAGAATCCACACAAAGGAGTTGGTTGCGAACCATGCCCTCCTGGTGATAGTAAGGGGAGGCTGGGGATTCATTGCTTTGCCTGGGGCTGTCCAGCAGCAGACTCTAACTGGAGTCAGTGCCATTGTCTGAATGCGTAAAGGGTCTGGAGATGTAAGAGTGAGTCTGAGAGAGGTTGTGTCGATGGAGAAAATATAGACTGAAATGTCGCTGAGGGTGATGTCTTCTATGAAAAGAATGGTGTTGAGTTTGAAGGATGACGAGGGCCCAAGAGTTAGGGGTTGGCATTGGTGGACCAGAGGAAAGGGTAGTGAGCCACTGAATGATTTCCTGATTTCTTGATTTCCTGAGCCATTGGGACAGACTGAATGATTTCCTGAAGGCCTTTGGAGGCCCGTGCAGCGCCTACTTATTGAGCTATGGAATCCTGAGATCTGAGACTGTTGCCTGACCATATATTGTGAATCTGTTTGATTCCAAGGCAGTCCCATTTGGACCATCTTTTGGCTTGGTTTTTCTAAGCGGGGGTGAGGGGGTTATTGTTTAGAAACAAGTGCTATCATTTAATTTCGTAGAAAGTGTTTGGCTGGGCTTTAACTAGCAGCTTCCTTAGCTTCCCCCAAGCCATCCAGATGCTTGACCATAGAGAGGAGCCTACTGACTTAAGGTTGAAGCCCTGAGTAAGCCACCGAAGGGAGGGGCTCCATTGGGTAGTTTTGAGGGGGGATGAGGTAACAATATGGTCATAGACCAAAAATTTCCATCATCCCCCCTCCGGTCCAAGAAAACGGGGTATCCATTTGCCAAGAAGAGCCACAATCTGGGTGTCAGGATCGAGAACCCCCAACCCTCCCTTTTTCTTTGGCAAGCAGATTTGTGCCCAGGCCACCAAAGGTCTTTTGTTTTGTGATGAGGTCTCTGCTTCCCAGACAAAGTTTCTAAGAAGGCATTCTATTTCCTGAGTCTGTTTGGAGTTCGGGCGCCATGAAGAAGCATAATACCATAGCCCAGCAGAATAAATCTAATTAGCCACTAGGGCTCTGCCTATTATTGAGAGGTGTTTAGACCCCCAGTAGGTCAGTTTCCTGTTTAACTTTGCCAGTGTGGTGGCAAATATCTACTGGTCTGACAGGCCAATTCCATATGTGAGCCCAACAGGTTGGTTGTCTCACCGGGTTTGAGCCATTTAAGCCCTTGATCCATTCCCTAGGAGGGTGGAGTTCCCATTGAGGATGCTGACAGGTCACCTATTAACAGCCCTGTAGTTTTGTTCCAGTTGATTTTGAAGCCCGAGGCTGCACAAAAGGTGTTCAAGGTATGCCCAGCCTGGTCCAGATTTTTCGGAGTGGCTTGCAGCATTAAAAAGGTGTCATCTACGAACATTGAGTCCACCAAAGAAGTGTATTGTTTGGTAATGTAGTTGGTGACTCTGAGCTTGTGTCTTTTAGTGCGAGATGCGAGTCTTAGTTAGCACTAGTGTTTTGTTTTTGTGTTTGAAGCTTCTTTAAGATGTCAGCTCAGTTGAGTGAGTGCAAGATTGAGTGGAAAAATTAGCAGTTGAAGGGATTACTCGTGTCGAGAAACCTGTAGTTAAGAGAAAAATGAAATTTTGAGAAGAAAGATTGGTTTGTTTACGTGCTTAGTTGCTGATTTCTCTGTGATGGAAGTGATGGTACTGAATAGATAGAGATGGCATGTGACCAGTATCGATGGAGTTTCAGCACCGTAACAAGTGAGCATGTGGCGAAGCCTACAACTCCTAGGTTGGGAAAGTGCAGCATGGAGGCATTAATTACTTTGTGCAGGCACTGTATGCGTAGACAGCGGCCACTTCATGCTGACTAGGCTTGCGGGCAGCAATACTGTTGTATGATAAACCAGCGACGTATGATGAACTAGAGAGTTGCCGAAGAAGAGCGAGTTGCCGAAGAAGAAGAAGGCCATATCGGAATTTGATTGAACTGGAGGTGGTGAACGACTAGTCAGGTTCGTGTACGGTGTCGTTGGTGTTAGGTGCAATAGGGCACCAAAAATGTAAGGGCTGGAACCAGATGACCAGCAATGCTCCGAATGGTGTAGCCATTGCTGCCAAGCCGTGTTGGAACCAGCTGACCCGCAACGTCTAGCCTGTGATATGCCAAGGATAAGCCACACGGAAGAGTATATGCAAGGGTTGATATTAGCCGATCTTGTAAGCTTGGTTGGCGTCGATCTGTTTACAAGGTACTTGCAGGTTGGTGCTTAAAAACCACAATGACAAGCAGAATATGGAGCGGCTTACTGGTGACTGAGTTAGCAAATACAATGAAAAGTCGCCACTCAAGTTCATGGCTATCAAGAATAGGAAGAAGTGGGGAGTGGCAGTGTCTCTGTAGAACCTGATGGTAGAGATATGAAGAGAAGTGGAGCACGGTGTGAGGCCATGTTGGCCGGAAGAACTCAATGAATGATTTGCCATCAGAATTTTGGGTTCGTGGTTTGGCGGCTTCCATCGACTTGGACAACAGCTGAACGGACCAGACCCTCGTTTTGTTTTCCTTAATCATACCCAAAGTCGACCTATCGGGCTGGTGTCGTGAAGCAGGCCACGATCCAGAGCTAAGAAGAATATGATGTAAAATTATCACACTGCTAGGTTGCATGCTACCAGTTCGGGTTAAGGCCAAATGACGATCAAGTTCATGATGCCCGTGATCCTGCATCTGCCGAATGTTCAGGTAGTGTGGAATGAGGACCCGATTAAGTGGTGAGCATCCTGTCCAGGCATGAAACTAATGGGCTACTGGAAAAGCGCCATGGATGGATCGTTGTATTTCAAACAGGGGCAACTAGACTGTTATCAGTACAATGGCCTAGATTGCAATGGATTTTCAGGTTGAGCTGGGCAACTGTCGGGCATTTTACTTCCAAATGACCAGGAGAAAGGTGATGGCCAGCTGCAGATGTTAAAGCTCATGTGACGAGCTGCCGGTGGGTTCTCTTACAAAGTGTACAGAATGAACCTGTTCATGAAGAGTTTGTTGTGTTGCTAGTGTGATGGAGCTCCATCGCACGGTCACCTGCTGGGGCCGTGTAAGTGTAGGTTGGATAACTACATTTTAATCTTCACGCAATTCAGGGAGGACAGGGCGGAGTAGTACCTCACAGGCAAGTGATTTGCAGCAAGGCCCCATTCGACGGCTCACCTCTGCCGTAGCTGCAATTTGAGTTGTGTTGGTGGTAGTGTTGTTGAAAAGATTAGACACTCACCAGGTGGGCTGCTGGGGGGGGGGGGGGGGGGGGGGGGGCTTGAGAGCACCAGCACTTGCGGCTACTATCACCCCCCCCCCCGGGGCGGATTTGCAGCAGGGGGATTGAAAGATATGGGCCTAAGATAAAGATCAAGAATTGGTCGGCTCAAACTGCCGATTTGCCAAGTTCTTTACAACAGGAACAGGGAACCGAGGAACGGTGTTTATTTGTTGGGGAATATGTAGGGTACGCCAATAACATACATCCATTTGGAAAAATGAAATACATTTGGAACCCTATTTTGATCTGATTTATATTATATAGGAGCTCTGTTTGGCCATATCTTTGGTGCATACCAAGGCCGTTTGACCCAAAATTTGCGTAGGGATCTGTAAAAAAGGGAAATCTACCTACCTAGACCTGGTTTTAGTTTTTTGGACTCTACCAAAAATCTATAGAATTTTTCTAATGTAAATTATACCCTCCCCATATCTACTTGAGGTCTATTGATCAATAAGCTGCTTCAATTGAATGGATGATCACTGAGCTTTGTGCTGGTAAACACACCTGTCGCTCTTTGGATTAGTGTATGGTTGGAGGGGATGATGATGCCATTGAAGGGCTCATTTCCTCGGTGAGTCTTCAAACAGTTGGGGAAAAAATTTATGTTTCCCAAGGCACACAGAGTGAGCTAAGTGGAGGCCAGTTGGATGACCTCGTGGCATACTAGGAGTCAGGCAACGGGTAGAGTGCTGTGGGAGAGAGCAGTTCTGCAGCTGTAGGTGAAACACAAAAGTGGGTGGAAGCTAGGCTTGGAACACAGCCAAAGACAGAGTCGGGCCTCTATTCTTCCCCTCCGTCTCTTTGCTATTTTGATTACTTTGTAGCTGTAGTTGCCAAGGCCTACATAGGCGGAGGCTACATAGTCAGTCCGGGTTTTGGGATGGGGTATTCTACAGGTGCAGTGTGACACCGTGGAGTGGTTTTCGTGTGGGGGAGTTGCTGCTTGATTTTCATGTGTTTGGATCCCCTCCACGCCTGCATGCTTGACTGTGCGCCATGTTGGTTTTGCTTGGGCGCTTCCTTTCATAGGGGTTAGACCGGATTTGATCACCGGTCAATCCTAGAGTATGCTGTCAGTGGTGAGGCTGGAGTGATAACCAACACGACCACCAATGTTTCTTCTATGGTGAGGCTGGGTTGATGACCAGCCAACCATAAGAGTTCTTGCGGTGGATGCAGGTGCAGGTGCAGGTGCCCTTAACTATTGGGATATGACCCTTGAGCCGCAACAGGTGCCCACCCGTGTCAGTTTTAGAGCTACCTGTAGAGCCTTATAGTGTCACGTGGGGGAGGTGCGGGTTGTGAGTGTCTGTCGCGCACTTCACTTCAGTAAGCTCCCCTTCAAGTCATAGTTACTCGCTTTGATGCGCGCGCCTAACTCCCAAACTGGCTGCCGGGCCAACTCGGAGCTTCGGCTGCTCACCGGGGCATAACGGTCCCCCCTTTGCTCCTCCACGAGACCCTCGCACACTTTGGGCCTGGTGGAAATTCCCTTTGGTTGTTGGCAGTCCGGAACAGCTCCCCACACCTTGGTCGCTTTCCGGCTCGCACGCTTACTCACTAGTTTTTGGTCACCAATAAACAGTGGGCCAATAACAGCAGTTCATAGAATACAAGGAAACACAATACACAAAAGTGAGGTTGCACCATTCTCGGGGTTACTACTCCCTATATATACTTCTGTGACTGTCCGTGGGGGTTTCATAAACAACACAGTCATTTTATGGCGAACCACCACGAAGACCCTTGATTCCCGGTGATGAGTCGTGGTGAGTCTTGGCCCACCCACCACGGCCCTAATGGACCGTGATGTGTCCCAAGACTCCCCATGACTCCCACCACAAAGTCTCCGCCCCATGGTGAGTCCTATGCCACCCCCACTAAGACCCACTAAACTACCACCACCCCTCGTGGAACCACCCCCACCGCAACCCGGTGTGCGGGGCTCCACCTAGTGAGTGCCTCCGCCTCCTTGAGTGCCTTGGGCACTCAAGGGTGCTTCAGCCCCCCTACCCATTGTTGCCACTGCCCCTACCACAGGGGTAGCCCCTCTTATGTCCGGACCCCCTGCCCTCAAGCCAAAGGGCCGCGACACACACCCCTACCAACAGGGAGCCGATGTCCTCATCGATTTGTCCATTTTGTAGAAACTAACATCCAAGTTGTGGCGTCCACATCAAGGAGTTTGTTTCCGTACCATGGCGTCCCATGGCAAAGAACCAAACCCCCACTTGACTCTACTCTCCACTAGCTAGTTCGGCCGGCTTCCTCCAAGTCCCGGCCAAGGGTGGAGCCTCTCAAGCTCCACCCAGTGCACTCTTCTTGGCCCACTTTAAGGCCAAAGAACGATCCTCCCCGAGGATCGAATCGCCTTACTGCAACTACATTGCTTGCAATCGCTCATGATGCCGCTTTTTGGCATCACCTTGAGCAAGGGTTCACCTTGAACCCTTTTTGACTAGGAAGATAATCTTGAACCAACCGTGTGCCCCAATCACTACAATTGGGTCCGCCTTGAATGCTGGCCTGAGGTACGGGAACACACCGAAGCCGCACTACGACTTCGTCCCGAGGCTACATGATTATAGTACGTGAACGGAAGCACGTAGCTTCCGCGTTAGCCCGCACTACAAGGCAACCCCCTCGGTAGCGCAGTTATAGCACGCGCACGCGCCAAGTGCGCAATAGCACGTGAATTCCCAAAGAAGGCGCAAGTTTCCTTGCTCCTTGGATGGGAGTCACCGGCACTGCGCAAACACACGATTAATCCAATTTACCTCTCCCACTTTTGTAAGCTAGCATGCATTCTACACAATAGCCAACCATACCATGCATCATCATTCCAAACAAAATAGGAAGCACAACATTTGGAAACCATTTCATTTATAAACAAAATTTGTACAACACAAGTTTTTGCAATCAGATTCCTGAGCTAGCTAACCCGGACTAAGCATGTTTTCCTCCCCCACGATCCAAGGTTGATGTCCCCATCAATGCTTCTTCCGCTTTTGAGGTTGCCCTTCGAAAGCTGCAACCGCCTTGGATGCGTTTCCCATTTCTGAGGCACGCACCCAAGTTGCCTCCACTTGATAATAGCCCTTCCATTTCACGAGATATTCCGTTTCTCGATTCTTGAACCTCCTCGACTTAAGCACTGCCTCTACCTCGTACTCAGGTTCATTTTCATGATCCAACAGCACAGGTGGCGAACGCAACACTTGATGTCGATTCGGACGCGCTTCATCTTTGAAGTAAGGCTTCAAAAGGGAAACATGGAATACCGGATGCACCTTGCTGTGTGCCGGCAGCTCCAATTCATACACATCCTCATTCATAACCTTCCGGATGCGAAAGGGCCCCGCATAAGGAGGTACAAACTTTGGACTCACTTCCGGAGGTGGTCGAAAATTCTTGATGTTCAACCAGACCTCCGTGCCTGCCTCAAACTTAACTTCCCTCCGCTTCCGATTCGCCTGTCGTTCATACCATTCCCTAGCTTTGGCAATATTGTACTTTGCGAGCTTCAACAAACGCTCGCGTTCTTCCAGCACCGCTGCTGCTACCTGTTCCTCATCGTCCTGGGCGGCCCAACTTGTCGGCACCAGTGGTGCTTTTCGATAGACCAATACGAAAGGGGAAACTCCCGTTGTGGAGTGTTTTGTGTTATTATAACAGAACTCTGCCGCATCCAAGTGCTCCACCCAGTCCGACTGGTGTGCCGACACATAATTCCGCAAGATCTGCTTCACCACGGAGTTCACTCTTTCCGTTTGGCCGTCCGTTGTAGGTCGGAAGGCCGTGCTCATCTTGCGCCTCATCCCCATTTTCTTCCAAAGTGCCCTCCAAAATTTACTTGTAAACTTTGGATCGCGGTCCGAGACAATATCCTTCGGGAATCCATGATGCTTGAAGACTAGGCGAAGTAAAGTCGCCCCATCTCCTGCGCTGTTGCCGTCTCCTTGGTGGGGATGAAATGGCCCATTTTACTAAACCTATCCACCACCACCATGATTGCATTGAATCCTTTTGACAGCGCAAAGCAATCATGAAATCCATCGAGACACTTTCCCAAGACCCCTCTGGAATCGGAAAGGGTTGTAACAGCCCCACTTGCTTTTTGTACGCGCTCCGGTTTTGTTGGCATGTGGTGCATGTCTTGACATACTCCTCGGCCTCCTCCCTCAGTTTGGGCCAGAAATACTCTTTCTTCAAGAGTGTCACGGTGCGCTTGGCTCCGCCGTGGCCCCAAGTGGGCCATCGTGACATTCTCTCAAGAGACTATCTCTGATCCCTCCCTTCGGCACATATAGACGTTTTGCTTGTACTGGAGCAGTCCATTATGCAAGTGGAACTGTAATTTAACCCCTAACCTCAAGTCCCGCATCACGGACTTCGCCATTTCATCCTTCCGGTAAGCCTTCCGGATCTTCCTTTGGAGCGTCGTCTCGCCCTTGTACACCAACATGAGCTGCTGCTTTCTACTTAAAGCATCGGCTACCACATTGTCCCGTCCCGGTTTGTACTGGATATCCACGTCGAACACTGCCAAAGTGTCTTGTCACCTAAGTTGTTTTGGGGACAACTTAGGCTGTGTGGTAAAATACTTCACCGTGACATTGTCCATGAATACCTTCACCGGGTTGGAACCAACATAGTGGCGCCACAGCTCAAGGCAATGCACCACCGCCTTCATTTCTTTCTCATGCATAGGCCACCATCGCTCCACTCCATTAAGTTTCTTACTTTTGTAAACCACTGGACGTCCATCCTGCATGAGCACACCCCCGATTGCAAGGTCTGACGCATCTGTATGAATCTCAAATGGACGGTCGAACTCCGGGATTTTCAAGACTGGAGCTTCCGCCATCCGCTGCTTCAACTCGGCAAAAGCTTGGCCTCAAAAAGTGTTCCATACCCATACCTTCAAAAGGTCTGACAGCGGCCCCGCGATCTTGGCAAAATTTCTCACATACTTTCGGTAATAGGAGGCGAGTCCTAGGAAGGATCGCACTCCCGGGACCGAAGTCGGAGGTTCCCAGTCCAAGATCACCCTCACCTTTTTGTCATCCATTTTGATCCCATCCTGCGTAATTACATGCCCTAGGAACTCCACTTTCATGACCCCGAATTCGCACTTTGAAGCTTTGGCATACAGCTTCCCTTCCCGCAATTTCTGGAACACCCTTTTGAGGTGCTCCAAGTGCTCTTCTTTCGTTTTCGAGTACACCAAGATGTTGTCGATGTACACGATTACAAAGTCATACAACCACTCCTAAAAGAGGCAGTTCATCAGGGTGCTAAAGGTTGCTGGCGCGTTGGTGAGCCCAAAAGGCATCACCAAAAATTCGTTCCAGCCATACCTTGTCCTGCAAGCTGTCTTTTCCTCATCTCCTTCCGTTATCCGGATCTGGTGGTAACCCAAACGTAAATCGATCCGGCTGAAATACTGACAGGGCTCTAAATAAGGTGACTATAAAAAATCGGCACCCTTTGCCAAGGATCGACAACCTCTTCGATCGGTTGGCAGGAGCAAAGTTTGCGAATAGTACCGGGGCTCCGTAAGGTGACTTCCTCGGCCGGATGTACCCCTTTGCCATTAGATCCTTGAGCTGGGCCTTCAGCTCGACCAACTCTCTGTGGCTCAACCGGTAGGGCACCTTGGCAGGCAGTTCCGATCCCGATATCACCTCTATCTTGTGATCAACTCCTCTTCGCGGTGGCAAGCCGCTTGGTAAATCCTCTGGCATCACATCCTAGTATTTTTCCAGGATCCCCTTGATCCAATCTGGGCTCGGCTCCCTATCAACTTCTCCTTCCACTTGTCTTACGTAAGGCAAAAACTGGGGCTCGTGTGGCTCCTCCACAGCCCACTCCTTTGCTGTCAGCAGGTTTATTCGCCCTCCCACTCGGTTGGGCGTTTCTGACACCCGTAAAACTTCGCCACCATTCCCACACGGTAGCGTGACTACTCTTTTGCGGCCATCCATGACCGCTCCGGACTTGCTCAATAAGGTCATCCCCAAAATGAGATCCACTCCATCGATCTCGCAAATGGTGAAGTTCTCACGTCCCTCCCAACTAGTCCCCAACTGAAGAGGAACATCGAACGCCAACCTCGTTGCCAGTTGTGGTTCTCCTGTGGCAGAACGCACTTCAATAGAGGCCCCCACATCACTTGTCGGGAGCCCCAGTTTCCGTGCCGTTGCCGGTGTCATGAAGGAGTGCGACGCTCTTGTGTCCACCAACAATGACACGTTAGTTCTAGAAATTATCCCACTCACAAACATTAACTGACTCCCTTTATGCAAGGCTCTAGTCTCCTGATACAACTCACAAGAGTAGTTGCCTACCTTGCAAGTCTTGGCGACCACTGCTTCCACCAAGCGGCTGATGGAATCTTCGGACAGCTCCGTGGTCGCCCGAGTCATGTTCAATTGTCGGGGTTTCGCGCACTTCTTGGCCATGTGCCCGGGCTCCCCGCAATGAAAGCACACTCCATCAAAGGTCACCTTTTGTCAACCATAAGCCGCCGCACCTGATTTTCCTTTCGGAGCACTGGGTGCCGCCTTGACGTGTGAAGGCCCTCCCTTTGATTTCCATGTGCCATTGTCGCCGCGTGGCCTATCCCACTTCTTTTCCGTTCGGAAGGAGTCACCCTCCCACCGGGCCTTCTTGTGGTTTAGCTCCGTACGGCCTTGTCTTTTGCCCCTAGGGACATCCGAGAAACATTTAGCCCTTTCAATTGCCTCGTTCAAAGTCTTTGGTGGTTTCTCCTCCAACTTCCGTCCGGCCCATGGGGCCAGTCCCGCCACAAAGTTGAAGACCATCTCTGGTTGCCCCATATCCGCGACTTCGAGCAGTAGCACATTGAAAGCCTGAAGATATCCTCGAATGTCATCCGTTTGCTTCAAATTTCTCATCTTGTCCCGGGCAAGCCAGGACGCGTTGAGGGGCACGAACTGTTTCTTCATTAGTTCGTTGAACCCACTCCAGCTCAAGGTCTATCGGTCTGGCCCTTGGTCCCGAAGACGTTTCTGCCACCATTGTTGAGCATAACCCCTCAAATAGGTGGGTGCCACTTCTTCCCGATCCTCGTCACTCAACTTGGCCGCCCGGAAGTACTGCTCTAGCTCCAGGAGCCAGGTGTTGAGTGCCTTCCGATTTTGGACGCCCTCAAAGGTGTCGGGTTCCTTAGGCTTCACCTTAAACTTTGCCTTAGTGGAAGTGGCATTGGCAGCTTTCATTACGTCCTTCAGTGTCCCGCCAAACTGTGCCAGAAGCCCTTCCCAAAAGGCTGCTGGCATGGGAGGCATCTGTTGGTCTGACGGAACCTTTGGGAAGTCCTCGGGCTCTGTCCCCTCAAATTCCTCCCGCTCTCAAGCGGCCTCGCTATCAGAAGCATAAATTCCCTCTTCCAGTTGCCGCTTCGGAGACACGTCGCCCCCATCGGGCTCACCAGGATCATCATCTTTCGGGCCGTTCCCGCTTTGTCTTGCCCGACCCCATGATGAGGCCAATCTCAAGGACGATCGCGTACTAAACTCTAAGCTCTGATACCAAGTGTTGCGCACTTCACTTCGGCAAACTCCCCTTCAAGTCATAGTTACTCGTTTTGATGCGCGCGCCTAACTTCCAAACTGGCCGCCGGGCCAATTCGAAGCTTTGGCTGCTCACCGGGGCATAACGGTCCCCCTTTGCTCCTCCACGAGACCCTCGCACACTTAAGGCCTAGTGGAAATTCCCTTTGGTTGTTGGCAGTCCGGAACAGCTCCCCACACCTTGGTCGCTTTCCGGCTCGCACGCTTACTCACTAGTTTTTGGTCACCAACGGGCTTGCACCGTTCTCGGGGTTACTACTCCCTATATATACTTCTGTGACTATCCGCGGGGGTTTCACAAACAACACAGTCATTTTATGGCAAACCACCACGAAGACCCTTGATTCCCGGTGATGAGTCACGGTGAGTCTTGGCCCACCCACCACGGGCCCAATGGACCGTGATGAGTCCCAAGACTCCCCACGACTCCCACCACAAAGTCTCCGCCCCATGGTGAGTCCTATGTCACCCCCACTAAGACTCACTAAGCTACCACCACCCCTCGTGGAACCACCCCACCGCAACCTAGTGTGCGGGGCTCCACCTAGTGAGTGCCTCCGCCTCCTTGAGTGCCTTGGGCACTCAAGGGTGCTTCAGCCCCCCTACCCATTGTTGCCACTGCCCCCACCACAGGGGCAGCCCCTCGTGTATCCCGACCCCCTGCCTTCGAGCCAAAGGGCCATGACAGTGTCATCACGGAGTTACCCAAGGGTTCTAAGGGGAGTGCGGCTACAGGCAGTAGCAGTGGCAGTGGGTTCACGAGGCGAGGGGTTCGGTTCAGACCACCTTCACCTCCACCTTCATCTGGTATAGAGTCTGACATACACTTGGAGGCTTCATCAATAGGTGTGCAGTTTCTTTCGCCATTGTTGTGGGACGACATGGAGGAGATTTATGAAGCTACCAAGGGGGCTCGTAGGTACTCTGGAGCTGTGGGCACAATGAAGCTGGATGACTTTATCCAGGAGTTTGACAGCTGGTGTGATTTGGAGCAGATGCGCAATCCACAGCTGTTCACCCCATTCATGGTGTGGAAGGGACTATTTCAACATTTGGAAGGCCCGCCTGTGGACGATTACCACGAGTTCAGGCAAGGACATGAAGCAGAGATTGAGGAGCGGAGGATGTATTGGTCACCTAACTACATCTCCATTACTCGAGGCACGACGCAACCAGTAGCTGCACCAGCACCAACACCTCTAACTGCAAGCACTAGTAGTTGAACAAGTGGTGTCGGTACTTCTGAAGGTGGTACCAGTTCTAAAGGTGCTACCATTTCCCCTGCCACAACTACAACACCTGTGCCTAGATTCAATCTGGTGGTGGAGTTCTTCCAGAAGTTGCGGTGGAACTACCAAGGGGTACGGACAGAGAAGCTGCGAAGTTTGCAAGACTTCTAGCGCAAGTCTAGTGAGAGCTTGCGAGAGGCCTACACTCATATGAGGTGCTTGATAAGTGTGACCCAAGGGGTCACTGAAGCTCAGGCAGTCCAATTCTAGTATGGAATTTTGGACAAGGAGCTCAGGAGAAGGGTGCGGGATGCAACCCTCTGACAAGCGGCCCAATCCACCTTAGGAGATGTGTTTCTGCTGGCTGAGCGGATTGAGCTCAACATGGTGGAGGAGCGTGTAGTGACCATTGGGTTTCGCAAGGACATGCCACGGGGTGTGTCTGCCAACCAACAAACGCAGCACACTGTACCGCACCGTGGTCAGGGGGGCAAGGTTGTCCAACGCAAGTTTCATGGAGCTTACAGGGGACCTCAGGTGCAGAGGCCAGTAGCTTCTTTTGCAGGCCAACAGCAACCAGGGTTGGTGTGTTGGACATGTGGAGGACCCCATGTCAAGAAGGATTGCCCAGAGAGCGGCAAAGGGCCGGCATAAGCACAGCCTGCACAATTGTAGTGTGGGCATTGTGGCAAGTATGGGCATGGAGAGGCCCAGTGTTATGACTTGCACCCTGAGTTGCGGCAAGGCCAGTTTCAAGGGAACCATGGTGGCCGAGGGCAAGGTGGAGCACCTCAGTGAGGACGAGGTGGTCAAGCACAAGGTGCAGGATGAGGGCAAGCACAGTATGGCCAAGGACGTGGAGGTCAGGGCGTTGACCAAGGCATGGCTAACCGGCTTCAGCAGCTAGAGCAAAGGCTTGCTGCCATGGCCACAACTCAAGTGGTACCAATTCCAAGACCTGAGGGTCCACCTCATGTTCCTCCTCAGCAGTGTCATCTTGACGGAAGAGACATGGCAGGCATAGGAGGCATGGGATTTATGTGCGGGGCAGCACTCGAAGGACCACTTGTACAGGTGGTTCTGCTGCATCTGTGACTCGAGGAGCAGCACGAGTTCATGAGCCACAAGGTGGAGTTGGATCCATAGCGTGGCAAGGCAAGCCATCAGGCCAGGCTACCTCAATCATTCACATTGCCAGAGACAGTGTCGACCCCATCCATGGCACCTAGTTCTCGCCCGACAAAGTATGACGCCTCCCGAAGGGAGCGTAACTTATGGTGTCACTTCACCACAAGGGCTACTGCCTTCCAGCTCAAAGGTGGACACCTTCATGACACACCAGACCGTGGTTTGAACCCACAACCACATCCAACGTGGTATGTGCCCATTACCACTGGGCTACATGCTAGTTGTCTCGCCCGACAAATACCGAGGCGGAGGTTATTGTGCCATTGGGGAGAGCTACACATGCAACACCAACACCTGCTGCCAAGGCTAGTGCAGCCAGTGTGTTGTTGGGGCCGATCACCTCTACGTGTCAGGCCCCATTGTTTTTGGCGACCATGATTGCAACGTCGGACGTACGACCAGCTGCAGTGTTCAGACTGGCGGCGACACTCTGTGAGAGTGGGGAGATCACTTCATCTAGTTCTGCGGAGTTAGTGGAAGGTGCTATGTCGGAGGGATCCTCAGATTTGAGGGTCAAGACTGCCACGGCTGCGCCATAGCAAGCTGCAGCTGTCAGGTTGACGGAGCTGCCAGCTAGGCCAGCCATCGAGCGCGCCATGGTGACACCTGGAGTTGTTTTGTTGGACAACCATGATGGTATTTTCTATTTGAGTGGGCTGACAGGCAGGAGGTTCCGGCCACTACGAGTATTGCTGGACTCAGGAGCTCAGTCACTTATGCTGGGCAGAGCTATTATTGCAGGTTTGGGGCTCACAGAGGTGGACATGGAGCCTTGTCATTTCCAGATACAAACATCTCTGGGAGAATCAGAGCGGGCTTGAGGCATGACACGCCATGAGCTGTTCATTAGACTGCAGCCGGATCATCCTACAGATGGCTCAGTTATGCGAGCCAAGGCCATTGTGACGGACGCAATTTCTTATGATGTGTTGGTTGGTGGGGCAGTATTATATCCCATGGGCTTCACCCTGGATTTATGGGAGGAGTCAGCCTCCTATAGGCCTGGATGGCAATCAGGGGATGGTCGTCGTATGCAACTCCATGTGACATTCATTGGGGGTATTGCTGCTGCCCAACGGGGCAAGATGCCGATAGTACAGCCTTCACAGCCATAGTGAGTTGGCCTGGATAGTTATTGGAGGGCAATGCACTCACAGAGGATGTGCTACCTCTAGCAGAGCATGATGACATGCATGGTATGGCGGAGTTGCCTGCCATGATTGCTCACACTCCAATGTGGGGCACAAGCAAGGATTTGCAGCAAAAGCCTGGGTGGAGGCTTTTGTACCATCAGGAGAGGAGGAGAGTGCGGTGATTGCACCAGGACCACCTCAGCTGTCGCCATTGGACACCACACCTATTGTGTGGCAATACCCGGATGAAGGCATCTCCCTTCTGGACTTGTTTGGCGGGATCAGCACTGGTTTGGCTGCTGTGCTACAGGCAGGTGTACGAGTACAACGTTACTTGTATGTGGAGAGGGATGAGACTGCACACCGCGTCTCACTGCGCCATGTTGCTCAACTAGTGCAGCAGTACCCTGAGTTGTTGCCGGTGTCTGCAGTTCGTGGATACCAGCAGACATTGCCAGCAGACATTTCTTTGCTAGGGGCGTAGGATTTGGAGCGGGTTGGCTCCATTCATTTGGTAGTGGCAGATTGGCCCTGCCAATGACATTCATCGGCCAGACATGACAATGGATTGCAAGACTCAAGGTCGTGCTTGTTTTGGGAGATGTTAAGGATCCTGCGCTATTTACAGCTTCAGCAGACGGACTCTCTAGCATACAACTTGGAGATTGTACCATTGATGGGTGATTCTCAGGCCAAGGTGATGGCCAGTGTGCATCAGGTTTGGTTGTGGCTCGGGTCAGCAGTATTGTTGGATGCAACTGCAGTGGGGTCACTGGCCCATCGTCCACGACTATGGTGGACCAACTTGATGCCACCCGCACTGCTCAAGCGTGCATTTGATGGGGTGCAGCGGCCACCAAACCTCACGGTGGATAGCATTTTGGACATAGGGAGGCAGTCTCAGAGTGTGAGACACGATGACCGCTTACCTTTGGCAATGGTCAATAAGGTGGGTCACTTACAAGCAGCATTGCCTACAGTGCTCAGCTTTCCAGGATCTCATGCTTTCCGGGATAGTGGACCAGGCCTCTTGTGGGGTGTCCAGTTGCAGCAGTTAGTGGAGTCCAATGCTGACGAGCGCGAGAGGGCAATGGGTTTTCCCACTGGTACCACGGTGGTGCCATCTCTTTCCGAGGCATCACGTCATCAAGTGTTGGGGCAAGTGATGGATCTCAATTGCTTGACCTGAATCATTAGCTTGAGTATGGCTGAGCAGCGCCGACTGCGGTCAACTTTAGTTACTCAACTTCCCTTGACAATCTCCCTGCATACCGAGACGACGTAGGCAGCGAGTGGGGGTAAAGAGGTGAAGACCACAAGGTGCAGGCATCCATGGCACACGTGGGAGGTGCTCGAGGTTCAGAGGGAGTTGGCAACCAAGTCGGCTAAGGTGATGGATGAGATTGGGGATTTTTCTCAGACTAAGGAAGTCCTCAAGGAAGGGATGATAGGGCAGGATAAGGCATTGTCACTGACAGAGCAGGCAGTGGTCACTGCTCAAGAGGTTGCAACATATCAACCACAGGACACGTCTCCTACCTCTAAGTCTGCTGGACTTAAGGTTTCAGTTACGGAGGACAACTGGGAGCTTAACGTTGGACCCATTGTCACAAAGGAGAGAGACGACGTATACGGCAGTTCTTATGACAAACCATTGTGTGGTGTGTGTATGTGTTGTGTGGTTTGGACAGCGATGTAGTTGTGTAGCGATACGTATGCGCACGACACCCCCACCCTTGACCTCATGTATGCGGTCTTAAATACAAAGAAGAGCTAAAAACAAACTACGAGTGACATTGTGTTGTCCCAAATGAAGATTCTATTATGATGTTTTCCCTACAAAACTCAATGACGATTTAAAATTTGAATAAAAGGTGAAAAAAATTATGGGTGACATTGTGTACTTGTGTCAACTGAAGGTACTGTTAGTATATTAATATTTAAGATATTGCATATTTGTCTAAATATGATGTTTCATACAGACAGGAAAAACATCCAATATGGAGGATGTTTTCCCTGCAAAGCTCAATGAGGTTTTAAATGTGAAGAAGAGGTGAAAAAAAAAATGTGAGTGACATTGTGGTGTCTCAGATGAAGATCATAGGTGGATCTTCCCCCTACAAAGCAGAATGAGATCTTAAATACGAAGAAGAGGTGAAAAAAATTGTGGGTGACATTGTGTTGTGTCAATTAATGAAGGTACTACGTGCATACTAATATTGAAGATACTGCATAATTTTCCAAATGGGTGAATGCAAGCTACGGTGGCTCAGAAAAGTCCACAGGGTGGCCTACACAAGAAGTCCCAAGGTTTTTTACAATTTTAATTTAATGATTATGGAAAAATTATAGTCGCTAGATTCATCCATGCTGAAAGATATGGACCGTCTAAAGTTGACAGTATCAGATACTATGGCATTATTTCTATTTTTTCTAATAACAGACATTATTTTCATTTTCTTATTTTATTTATAATCTTTTTTATTTTCATTATATCGCATAGTGGGACTCAAGCTACTTTCCATCTACATGAAATGTACCTTTTAGTGAAGCAAATCCATTGTTTTATTTTGTTTCCATGCATTCATGTACTTTGGCAAAAATCAGTTTTTTGAGGCTCACAATAATATATAGAAATAAGAACTTTCATTTTTTTGATGCTCTCTATAGGACTTTAGTGTCTTTAAGAGTAGAGCAATACTAATATGAGTCCCTTTTATCATTTTTGTTTTCTATAGTGAGTGCAAAAAGTCCATAACACCTTTTTTTATGGACTGTAACACTGTCATATGCACTTTTCTAAAGTCCATTACTTCGACAAATCAACTTCATTTCTTGGTGAGAATCTAAAGATTAGAGCTTGTAGTAGTTGGAAACATAAGAGTGAGTCCCATTTCATCATTGTAATAAAAATTTGTCTCTAAGGTACAATTGAATCAAAAACTGTCTTGTAAAACACGTGTTGTGACACAAAAATGTAGTCACCGTAGCCTGTATTCACTGAAATGTGATGTTTCATACAGCTAGAACACATCAGTCAAAATGGTTTGAGGAAAAATAAACCTTTATAACAACTTAGGAGGAGGATTTGAAAAGCAGGAACTGTGTCCCCTCATTTACGAACAATGTTCATGTTCAAGGAGATATATTATCTGCAGTGGTAGAACTACAACTATCCCCGGAAACTGCGGCACTATCATCTATGAAGAACCTTGCCATGAGGTGCCCAAATGTGTGGCGTGAAGTCGGACCCATAGCTGGGGCCGGGAGGAGAGAGCACGGCAGCTTGCTCTAGAGCAATGGCCTCTGCGTAGTCGGGGAGGAGGTAAATATGCGGAGGGCTACAACAAAATCCATTCCACGAATCAAAGACCTTGTGCCCTGTGAGACCGGATATTTTCCTGCCACAGGAAATGCAACATTTGCATTAGAAACAGTAAATAAAACAGCAGGGGAGAGCAAGCAGCAACATTCCATGGACTAAAATTACATACATTGACGAAATGAACTTACTCATAGGAAAATCGTCATCGAGGTCTTTGTCGTCTGGCTCGTTCAGATCAACAAGCACAGTAGGCTCCTTGAGTATGGCAAAGGATGCAACCCTTGCAAATTTGCAAGCACGAAATGTCCGCATCCCCTTTCATACCAAACAGGTGTTTGCCGGCAGCCTTGCAAGCATGGAAGGAAGCGCCTAGTGCAGGAGACAGATCCAGAAAATAAGAAAAAATATGTTGAAAAAAAAACGGGATGGTGGAAAAATAGAAGATGACAATGGAGAAGAACGTGTGCCCATAGACAAATCAATGCAGATGCGGCTGCCCAACACCAGCTACAAGTCTCAATGAGAGTCTGAATAAAGGCAGGGCTCTTCTCCTGGGCCCCTCTCTAAGGCACTCCATTTGACATGGCCCCTCTCCAAGACACCATGAATTTTTGAACTTCTTCACAGAGGCATGACTAGTGGATGGAGGGTGTACCCTGACGAGACAAATGGCCTAAAAAAGACGGGTCTGTGGGAAACAAGACATGAGTTAGAGACGACATGAATGAGATATCACAAAACACGAAAGAAAGATTAAGACTCACATGCGGTCAGATAATTGTCATTTGACTTGGACAATCTCCTTTCATCAAGTACAAGGTGGTCACACCATTCCAGGTCTTGATAATGATCCTCATCCTTGAAGCTTTCAAATAGATTGCCAGCTCCCGACGACATCTCACATGTATGGACTGAATGAGGAGAATTAGAACCCCTGCTTCCGATAGAAAGAATTTGCAGAGAGAGAATACCCAATGCCAATACCGGTCATCAAATGCATTCCACATTGGACATCGGCACCGAACATGCCTTTTGCCCTCAAAATGAATCCACAGTTGATGTTTCATAAGTACCTACACATTTCCATTTCCCTCGGGTTTTCATCCATTATTACATTTCATCCATTTCAACAATTCAACTTGAAATTTCAAAAATTCCTTCAGATTTCCATTTCGGCGTGCGTCCTGGAATACTACCGCTGGCAATTCACTCCGGGAGCTGCGGTGCAGTATTATGTTGTCGGGAAGCGGCTGGAAACTATCGGTTCCTCCTGGGACGGCCACGCACTCAATCTGTATCGCGGCCATTTCCCGAGGCGTGATTGGCCGATTCATCATCTCTCATTTCCTTTAAGAATCTATTTCGCATGAATATGAAGCGCATATTAGTCGTTTGTCACATTCTGGGCCTTTTTGGACTGTTTTCAAATTGGACCTTCCACATCTTTATCCCATATCGTTTGCAGCTGGAGGTCCTGTTTCTTTATATGTCCTAACTGGCATCAAGGTTTCATACTCGAGGAATGTGGTTGGGGCTCACAATGGGAGTGGTTGGGAATATTTTGGAGATCTGATGGGTTACATTACACCTACAGATTATCTCCAACCTTGCTACCATTGTGGACGATGCCCTCATCCTCTCGTTTTTTCTTAGGGCTCAAACTTTCCTCCTCTTGCACTACAGCCCGGCGCTGTTCGACGTCGAACGTGGCACGGCTAACCGACATGACCTTTCTCCAAGAATTTCGGGATACAAAAAGGAGGTTCGGCACAAGCTCTGCTTTGCCAGTGGACCCTGCTTCAGTAATTCCGAGATTAAAAGTTCGGCACAGGCTCGGCGGTTCGGAGTTATGTTCGGCGAAGAGTATGCCTCCGAATGGCGGATAATGCTATGTTCGGTGGCATCTGCTCATGGAATTTTCGGTCTCTGCTCATGAATAACTCAACCTCTCTGCCATGCTACCCTTGGGATGTGCCTTTTGCCGCACGTGTGCCTTGACCTCCTTCATGTAACACTCTAGAAAGTACATCCACCGAGCATAGACCGGCCCGGCAATCTCCGCCTCTTCCACCAAGTGCACTACCAAATGCACTTGGATGTCAAAGAAATTAGGGGGAAGATGCATCTCCAACATAAACAAGACCGTGGCCGCCTCCTCCTTCATTCGTGGAAAATCCGCCTCGTCCATCTCTTTTGTGCAAAGCCAACAGAATAAATCACCAAGTCGATAGATGGCTTTTCAAATGCCCTCATGGAGTGTCCCTTGTATTGCAATGGGAAGGATGTCTTGCCAAATATTGTGGGTAGTCATGAGACTTCAAACCATGGATAGTGGTGGCATCCTCAAGTTTGTTGCATAGAGATGCGCCATACCCGGTCGGGGTCCGGATAGCTGGTATTGTGGTCCACACTTGCTTGTATTCCTCCTTTGTCCAAGTCCAAGTTGGCGCCCTATACTTCCACTTGGGAGCATTGTTCACGTCCACACCATCAGCTTCAGGCCATAGTCGTGGCATACGGTTTTGGGCTTGGAGCTCTCGCCTCACACCAAGGGAATCATCGCCGCGTTTCTTCTTCCCCCTGGTTAAGTTTTTCAGTACACAAATAAGTGACGAGCACACATTCTTCTCAATATGCATGGGATCAAGGAGGTGCCGGATTTTCAGATCATGCGCATCATGAAATTTCCATATAATTTGTCATAAACCCTGAACTTGGTGCAATTTCATATGAATATGTCATGACATTCAATGAAATATGTATGGTCCAATGCATTTTGGACTTGTACAATTTCCGGTAGTTGGCATAGATCATTTTTGCGACGTTCTTCGAATGCTTTGCATCAAGGTTATCTGGCCCACAACATGAACATGATGCGTACCCCTTTGTGCTTAGTCCCGAACAAACTTAAAGCACTGCACAAAACCATGAATTTAGTTGGGATTTAACATTCATCGCCTCATATAATTTCAATGAACCGAGCGTAAACATGAATTGCTAAAGAAAAATCATGACGAGCACATACAAACACATGATATACGGTAGAATATGAATATATATATATATATATATAATAGGTAATATCAAATTAAAATGTACTTGGATAGTCATGCATTGTCCATAGCAAAAGCCCTCGCAAGAGAAAAGAACGTTGGCCAGTGGGTGCCGATGCATCATAAGCTGGAACTCCATTCCATAATATCTTGAGTTCGTCAACCAATGGACGCAGATACACATCCATATTCGCAACTTGTTCTTTCCCTACAACACAAATTATTTGCAATACATATAAGATTATTTCAAATTCAAACAGAACAAATGATATTCTTAGTTTCATATATATTCGACATTGTACTACCACGTACATCCTAAAGCAACAAAAAAAGAGTTGTGTTATTCACCTGGCACAATGGCAGCCAACATGATATGACCCTTCTTGATATCAAGATAAGGAAGGATGTTGTAGTTAACCAAAGTCACACGCCATGTTGAATGGCTATTTGACTGGACTGAGAATGGGTTTACACCATCCGCGGAGAAACTGATCCGAACAAGTCTTGGATCGTCCTTCAGAAAAGGCCATTGTTCCTCGGTGTGTTTCCATGCCGGCGAATCGTGAGGGCCGCACATCTTTCTGGGAGGGCTCAACGATGCTCCGCATGCCACTCATGAGTTGGGCAAATGATGGACTGCGGAATTGTGCTTTCAAGCGCGGGATGATTGGAAAATAATGCATTTTCTAACCTCCCCCACAAACACAACAAATATATCAATATTTACTTTCTGTCATTTTGATCCACATATTGTACGTAAGAGAGGGGTATATATTTGCAAAGGTTTGTATGTAGATATTTTGTAAAGTCTACATTAGTTGAAGGATTCATATAACCTATATGCATACCCTAATAATATTGGAATGATACAACCTCTTAAACCCTACACCCTAAAATGATATATTAGTTGGTGGACACATGTATATATGTATATAAATATAAATGGCAGGAAAGAGAATATAAGAGAAATGTACCTTCGTGGGATTTCTTTCCTTGAACATCATCTCGGTATCTAGATTTTTTGCACTTGGGACACGTGGTAGCACGCGCATGCTCTTCATAGTACAAGGTGCGATCACAAGGACATGCATGGATGATTTTGTAGCCCATCCCCACTGTGTCTAGAACCTGTCTTGCCTCCTTTCTTGAACATGGCATTTTATGCTCCAAATGGGGGGCGAGGATGTGGTCCGCAATTGTGCGCATGATTGCAGACATGCCAACGTTGCTTATGCCGAACCGGGATTGCAAATTAAGCAACAACAGTATAGTGGAAAGTTGACTCACTCTTGCTCTTTTATACAAGGGTGTGTTTGCCTCGGCTTCCATTGGATTTGGGTCGGCATCTTCATCCAATGTGGCCGGGCGAGCCATATCCTCCCCAATTTGTTGTCCCTCCCCCAAGTGGTTCATTAACAAATCCTCCATGGCTCTCACATCGTCAGTGTCCATATTGTGTTCATTGTCCACCTCGTCACCGTCTTGGGCAATATGGTCACCTGGGCCTTGTTCTCCGCGGCCAATACTAGTACTGTTGACCACCTCGGCCTGCGTGCCCTTTGGAGGGTTCGCTGAACTCATTTGCTCTTGTACTTGGATCTATAAATACATTCACAATTCATTTAATATACAATGGTTGGGAATTGCTCCATTTGCATCCAAAAAATATATGTACGATGGCACATTCAGCCTAAAACCTAAACCCTAATCACCAATCCCTACCGCTGCCACAATAGGGGCCACGATATGTGTACATGACTAAAGGCGAAGTGGCTCTTAGTTACGCCGGCCTCGGCCGGAGTCTTCTCTCTCTCTCTGTACATGACTAATCACCATCCCCTAGAACGAGTTTCCTCGGCGGCCGCGGGAGTGACGTTTGTAACGTTTGGCAAACTCCCTCCACTCCCGATTTCCTTTCTCATCCCATCTTATCAGAGAACTCATAAGAGGCGAACAACTCTGAACCGGCGGGAATCGTACTACAGGCATATGTCATAACAAAATTTGATATCGATTGTGTTAGCCTAACATCCCCGTCATGTCGCTCATCCCACAATACATTGGTCATTTTAGGTTTACCAATTGAACTATTGATGAACCTTGCAACATTCCCGAACACATCGGGATCTCTGTCACATATGACCCTTGTTCCAGGGTCCAACACCCGATTGAAGACATCGAGGTCATTGACACAAAGACCATAAGGTCTCACCCAAAGGGCTGCCCGTCGCATCTGATCCCAGTGGAAAATCATGTAGTATGGGCCAAAGTAGGGAAATAAGTCCACTATCTGCCCTCTCCCTTGAGGAACCACAATATCCTCCATTGCAAATAGTCCACGACCCATGGAAGGGTTGGTGGCGGCTCTCACACAATATCGCCGACCCCAAACTGAAATGGTTGGCCTTGAGGAATGGGGACCGGAGGCACTAGTGCACGCCAAAGGCTAGGCCTGAATGGTGTCTGCAACATCGTCCTATACTCCTTGTCAGTAACCCTAGGATCATCGGGCCGTCGTGCCTCAAGTACCGGTGGTGGCCTACACCTCCTAGGGGTCCGGGTGGGACGTGCACGTGACACAGCTACGAGGGCCTGAGATTGGAAAGGAGCAGCTGTCCGGATATGTTGGGATGATTGGTGATGTGAACTAGGAGGTGGAGTGGTATGTGAATGATCAGGTGAGCAGCTGGGAGGTGATTGCCCACGGGGTGGACTCGAAAGTAGATGTGATTCGTGGGCTGTTGTACTAGTGCAAACTGGATGTGATAGAGGTGACGCATGGGTCGGTGCAGTACTAGTGCAAAGTGGAGGTGGTAGAGGTGACTCATGGATCGGTGGAGTGATGCAAAGTGGAGGTGATGTAGGTGACTCTGCATGGGCCGGTGTACTAGTGCAAACTGGACGAGGAGGAGATACAGATGGATGAGGATCAGAAGGTGGAGGAGGTGGAGCTGGACTAGTACAACTAGAGCGTATTGGTGATGGACGTGGAATATTGACATCATGAGGAGGTGCCGGTGCAAGCGGTGGCCGGCTGCGCGCTTGGCGACCAAATAATCAAAGGACGTAGGGTAAGCCCCTCGTCTCACGGACCCTATCTGTGTCAACCTGAGGGAAAAACAAAGTCACATCCAGCAATGGATGGTCCACCTCCAACTCATCACGTATTTGTGATGTACTGTTTTTACACTTTTGGAGGGCAACGACTCGTGGCTGCATGTAATATATAATTCATACAATTAGTTTGTTGTTTACTCATATATTTAACCACAGTAACTTCTATTACAGTATCAATTACAAGTCATTTTTAAATAAACGAGTACTTACAACAAACGTACGTCCTTATATACTAGCACAAATAATGTTACAACAATAGGTTATAGAAGGCTCACCCTTGCCGCATCGGCAATCCCCCATGTCTGATAGTGTTCATCCACAATATGATCCTGCCACAACACGGGAACACCTCCAGGTGCCACTCGTGCCCAACACCGCACCAACACTCCACCCGAGGGGGTTTGTCCAAAGTGGCTCGATCAGGGCCTCGTGGCTCTGGACTAAGAGGCCAGGACCTCGACGTGGCAAGCTGGGATGTGGAACGGGATGCTCGAGGCCTTGTGCATGAATCACGTGAACATCTCCAGGTACGTCCGCCAACCGCTCATCCCTACGTCTTCAACGTCTTGAAAGAGGTGGAAGTATATCAAGCATACGGACATCATTGTTGGAGGTGTTCTCGTCGGGTGGAGCTACATTTTGATAATCATCCTCCATGATTGGCCGAGCCGTGAGCATACCATCACCTATAAAAAAAAAATCCAAAAACCTCACTATTGAAATTGCACATCCAACTGATATATGAATTATATGAAACGGGACATCATGCTTTCAAAAAAGCTCCAACCCCCAGGAAGCGACCACCTGGGGGTTGCAGATACCGTGCAACGGGAAATGGGTGCCCGCAGCATCCGGCACCAAAACTTCTAAGTCCATGAATCGACCTCCAGGGGGTCGTATCTAGAAAGCGAAGGGAAATGGGTGCCCACAACATCCGGCAGTACTAAAACCACCAAGTCCCCGAAAGCGACCTCCAGGGGGTCGCATATAGAAAGCGACGGGAAATGGGTGCCCACACTAGCTAGCATCCGGCTCTAAAAACTACCAAGTCCCCGGAAACTACCTCCAGGGGGTCGCATATAGAAAGCGACGGGAAATGGGTGCCCACACTAGCTAGCATCCGGCTCTAAAAACTACCAAGTCCCCGGAAGCTACCTCCAGGGGGTCGCATATAGAAAGCGACGGGAAATGGGTGCCCACACTAGCTAGCATCCGGCTCTAAAAACTACCAAGTCCCCGGAAGCTACCTCCAGGGGGTCGCATATAGAAAGCGACGGGAAATGGGTGCCCACACTAGCTAGCATCCGGCTCTAAAACTACCAAGTCCCCATAAGCGACCTCTAGGGGGTCGATTATAGAAAGCGACGGGAAATGGGTGCACACTAAAAACTTCTAAGTCCCCGGAAGCGACCTCCAGGGGGTCGCAACTACACAACGACGGGATTCTTTTGATTTATTTGATTACCGTCGTTAATTAAAAAAAATTCAAAATCGTCAAGCGACCTCCTTCTCTCTCTCACGGCCCAGCTCCCTCTCCCTCTCCTCTTCACTCCGCTTGCAAGGTAGAAATTTCAGCAAGAGGGTGAGAGTTGCGGAGGTCACCTTGTCGTGGGAGAGCTCAGAGGAAGGCGCGTTTCGTGCACTTGCTTTTTGCCGTGGCTGTGGAGTCTCCCAAGCTCCAACGTTGAGCTGCTCGCCCTCGGCCGTGCGTCTTCCGGAGGTGAGCTAGGAATCCCTTCTCTTTCGTTTACCTTGCTTTCCTTGCACCTTCAAACCCTCCCCTCTGTCTTCCTTTTCCTCGCAAGGCGAGCTCGCCAATTCCAGCTCCCCCACCTCTGTCGGTCTGTTAACTCACCGGGGCCACTACCCTATGTGTGTATGTGCTGCAGGGTAGGTCACCGGAGCTTGGCTCGACCCGGCTGTCCGTCCCTGGTAAGCACCCTACACCCACCCCACCCGAGCTTGGTTAGGTTTTTGAATTTGGGTGATGACACCCTCTCATTCTCTCACACTACCTTTCTGTCAGGCAATTCGCAGCAACGGGGAGCTGGCCGCATTGGTGCGCGCAGCCACACCAGCCCACTTGGGTTTTTTTTTTTTTTTTTTCAAATTTGGGTGATGGCAGGCACCCTCTCTATCACACATGCTCTTTGTCAAGCAATTCGCAGCAATGGGGGGCTGGCCGCATCGGTGTGCGCAGCCACACCAGCCCACATGAGCTTTTCTTTTTTTCAAATTTGAGTGATGGCAGACACCCTCTCTATCACGCATGCTCTCTGTCAAGCAATTTGCAGCAAAAGGGGGGGGGGGGGGGGGGGGGGTTGGCCACATTGATGCGCGCAGCCCCACCAGCCCACTTGGATTTTTTTTATTTTTTTTAATAAATTGGGGTGATGGCAGGCACCCTCTCTCTATCACCCTAGCTCTCTGTTAAGCAATTTGCAGCAACGGGGGGGGGGGGGGGCTGGCCGAGCAGGCACCCCAGCCCACATAGGTTTTTTTTTTGGATTTTGGGTGATGCAGACACCCTCTCTCTCTCCCTCACCACCTCTGTGCAGCAATTCACAACAACAGGGGGGTTGGCGCAGCCACCCCAGCCCACATGGGTTTTTTTATTTTATTTTATTTTGGGTGATGCAGGCACCCTCTCTCTCTCTCCCTCACCACCTTTGCGCTGCAATTCGCAGCAACAGGGGGGCTAGCGCAGCCACCCCAGCCCACATATATATATATATATATATATATATATATATATATATATATATATATATATAAAATTTTTTGGGTGATGCAAGCACCCTCTCTCTCTCCCTCACCACCTATGTCAAGCAATTCGTAGCAACGGGGGGGGGGCAATTCGCAGCCACCCTAGCACACACGGTTTTTTTTTTTTTTTTTTTGGGTGATGCAGGCACCCTCTCTCTCTCCCTCACCACCTCTATGCAGCAATTGGCAGCAACAAGGGGGCTGGCGCAGCCACCCCAGCCCACACGAGTTTTTATTTTTTGATTTTGGGTGATGCAAGCACCCTCTCTCTCTCCCTCACCACCTCTGTGCAACAATTGGCAGCAACAGGGGGGCTGGCGCAGCTACCCCAGCCCACATGGGTTTTTTTATTTGTTATTTTGGGTGATGCAGGCACCCTCTCTCTCCCCCTCACCACCTCTGTGCAACAATTGGGAGCAACAGGACATTGTTTGTGCCTTGTGGCCATTGACCCAGCTAGAAAGACAGAGAGAGACAGAGACTTACAAAATGAGGTAACTGTTCTTTGATTGGCTTCTCTGTGGAGCCACCTTCCCTATTGCTGCTCGGACTTCAACTGCTGTCTGGTGTGTGAAACCTGCCTGGCGCAACCACCCCAGCCCACATGGGATTTTTGTTTTTTTTGAGTTTGGGTGATGCAGGCACCCTCTCTTTCTCCCTCACCACCTCTGTGCAGCAATTTGCAGCAATAGGGGGGCTGGCACAGCCACCCCAGCCCACATGGGTTTTTTTTTTTATTTTGATTTTGGATGATGCAAGCACCCTCTCTCTCTCCCTCACTATCTCTGTGCAGCAATTCGTAGCAACGTAGGGGCAATTTGCAGCCACCCCAGCCCACATGACCTTTTTTGTTTTTTGATTTTGGATGATGCAGATACCCTCTCTCTCTCCCTCACCACCTCTGTCAAGCAATTCGCAGCAAGGGGGGGGGGGGAAGCTGGCCGAACTGGTGCGCGCAGGCACCCCAACCCACCTGGGTTTTTTTTTTTAATTTATTTATTTTCGGTGATGCAGGCACCCTCTCTCTCTCCCTCACCATCTCTGTGCAGCAATTCGCAGCAACGGGGGGCTGGCCGCGCTGGTGCGCGCAGGCACCCCAGCCCACATGGGTTTTTATTTTATTTTATTTTGGGTGATGCAGGCACCCTCTCTCTCTCCCTCACCATCTCTGTGCAGCAATTTGCCACAACAGGGGGGCTGGCTGCGCTGGTGCGCGCACGCACCCCAGCCCACATGGGTTTTTTTTTAAAAAAATTGGGTGATGCAGACACCCTCTCTCTCTCCCTCACCATCTCTATCAGGCAATTTGTAGCAACGGGGGGGCTGGCCGCGCTGGTGCATGCAGGCACCCCAACCCATATGGGCTTTTTTTTCTTCTGATTTTGGGTGATGCAGGCACCCTCTCCATCTGTGTCTCTCACAACCTACCTCACATTCGCAGGAATGGGGAGCTGGCGCGCTGTGGTGCATGTAGTGACTGACCTCCCTGTCTCGCCCCCTTGCCCCACGGACGTTGGCTGGTTCTCTGGTCGCTGGCATCTACCGTCCTCTTGCTCGGGTCTGGTACTCCCTGCCTCTGCCTCTGTGTTTTGTGATTCAGGGCTCGTGAGAGAAGACTACGAAGCTAACGGCTGCATTATTGTGTTTTCCTACTTTTTGTATTTCTACTTGTATGTCCCATGGTCTGTATTTGGTGTAGTTTTTTAATTAATTATTTGTTTATTTGATGTTGATATATTGTAGTGTCTTTTCTAGTGTATAATTCTTTTTTGCTCTATAAAAATCTATGTAATACTCTACATTCTTCATTATGCTTTTTAGGATATTTTCTTTGAATTCATTTGTTGTAGTTCATTTCAGACATGGCCAAGGATTCGGAGAAGACCCCAGCTACAAAGAAAAGGAAAAAAACCAGAAGCAAACCCGTATCGTTCAAGTACACGAAAGAAATCTGGTTTGACGCCCCGACCTTCCCCTCCTCCTGTGCTTGCTCCTTCATTTCATGAGCCCGAGAGTACCAGTGCCCCCCCCCCCCGAGCACCGTGTTGATGATGATGCCCCCCTCTTGGGCCAAGGTGTTGTAGTTGAAGTGGCTCCTATGTCGGATACTACTGGTACTATTGATGAGTCCTCCATTGGGCCTGCAGTATCTAGCGCTACCCTCTCTCCTTTGTTAGAAGCATTGTATACGGGTAATATAAGGATTTTTCAAGATGGTCCTAGGATGGGCCAATTGGATATTGCTCCCGGTGCTTCTCCAACCACCGAGGTTAGGAGGGTTATGACACGTCAACGGGATTTGCTGATCAATGCATAAGAGAGAGAGAGGGTGGAGAGGGGTCCCATACGTGGGGAGGTAGCTAGGCCGCTTGGCCCAAATGATGCTCCTGTTGAAAGATTGGGGAGTTCTTCATGGCATGATGCATCTCATGGTACCCAAGGCGCCTCTCCCTCTCTTGTCCATGATACCTCCATTGGTTTCCTCGGCCAGGAAGGGCCTCGCATTTGGCCAGCTCGCTGGTGTGACTCTAGCTAGTGGCAGTTGGGGTCAAGCCTCTCCTAAAGAGCAAGCACAACTCATGGCATCCTTGGCGGCAATGGGGGTTCCATTGCCATCAATGGGACAACTTTTGGCACCTGAACTCGAGGTGCCTGAGTTGCCCGCACTCAGGCCCAGGGATACCATTGCCTCGGAGCATCATGAGGCCAGTATCTCTCTCTCCATTTTGTTGTATTGCCTACTACATTCTTTTTGTTTTTGTTGTCTTTATTTGGTTTGTGTACATGACTTGAAAAGATTGGCCAAGGGCCTCACAGAACCCATTGTAATTGCAGGCTCCATAGTGGCGATACCCCCTCCCCCCGCCATACCCGTCGCTACGTAACTCCGACCCCCTGGGGGGCGCATAGTGGCGATACCCATGCCCGCCGCCAAACCCGTCGCTGAGTAAATGTGCCCCCCCGGAGGACACATCGTGGCGATACCACCGCCCCCCGCCATACCCGTCGCTAGGTACCTCCACCTGCTTGGGGGTCGCATTGTGGCGATACCTATGCCTGCTCGCCCTACCCGTCGCTACGTAAATACGACATCATGGGGGTCCCATCACCTCCCCCCGTCCTCCAAAACTGAGTGCGTCAACGGCGCACTCAGATCTGGAGGTGTCCATCCCACAGACCTGGAAAACCAGAAGACAACCCCGTTCTCCACTTCCTTCCTGACTTTCGTGGGAAAGTGGGAGAGGGTTTGTGGCCCTCCCAAACTGAGTGCGTCAACACACTCAGATCTGGAGGGGTCCATCCTCCATACTAGGAAAAGTACAAGAGGAGTACAAGACAACCCCGTCCTCCACTTCCTTCCTCAGTTTCGTGGGAAAGTGGGAGAGGGTTTTGGCCCTTCAAAACTGAGTGCGTCAACGCACTCAGATCTGGAGGGGTCCATCCCCCATACCAAGGGCCAAAACCAAGACCAATATGAAGTATAGAAAAAGTGAAGAAAACGTCAGCGGATGAAAGTATAAAAGGAGGACCTGTATAAAATTCTCTTCATCGCCGGCTCTGTGTCGTGCTGCTGCTCGAAGTCTTTGGTACGTGATATAATACCTTCTTTGGCAAACTCCCTGAAGCAGCAATTGCTCCAGGCAGTTGTCTTCCACTTCCGCACGTACGCTTTGAAAGACACATCTGGTGGGGTCATTATTATTTTGTAATTGACCAGCTGCCTCCGCAGCCCTAGATATCATTCCTGACGTGATGTGGCGCCAACACGTTGGATGTCACATCGGCCGTCACGTCCGACGTGCGTCACATCACGTCGACACTGGACGTTTATCCATGTAATTTTTTTTACATTTGACTTTTACGATTTACTTCTACCCTCTCTAATGACATGGCAGCCACGGTATAAAACACACGTGGATACTTATTAATATTTAGTAATTCCTTTAAAAAAAATGCGGCCGCCCATATTGGCGGTCGCTTGCAATTTATTATTTTTTAAACGACCGCCATTGGCGGTCGATTCTATATATATTTTTAAATGAAGCGTCACTGGCGGTCTCCTCTAATTTGTTTGATTTTTTCACCAGTGGCGGTCAGTGTTTTTTTTTTTAAATTTTAATGTAGCGACCGCCATCCAGCGGTCGCTCATTTTTAGTTTTTAGAAAATTGAGCGATTGCCGTGTGGCGGTCGTTGTTATTCCCTAATTATTTTTTATGAAATGAAGCGACCGCCAGAAGGGCGGTCGCTCTTTAAAAAAAAAAAACATTAGCGACCGCCGTGTGGCAGTCGCTCTTTATTCCTAATTTGGGTATTTTTAGGAAATTGGTGGTTGCTCTTTTTTGTTTTTTAAACAATTTAGCAACCACCATGTGGCGGTCGCTCTTTTTCCCCAATTTGTTTTAAGAAATGAAGTGACTGCCAAGCGGGCGGTCGCTCTTTTTCCCGGATTTAGGTTTTTGTAAGAAATGAAGCGACCGCCACAAGGGAGGTCGCTCGTTTTTTTTAAAATAAAAATAAAAATTAGGCGATTGCTGTCTGGCGGTCGCTGTTTTTCCCTAATTTGGGTTTTTTAAGAAATGAAACGGCGGTCGCTGCTTTTTGTATATTTAAAATATTACGCGACCGCCAAATGACAGTCGCTTATTTGTTTTTTTTTAAATTAAATAAAGCGACCGCAGTTTGGTGGTCGCTTCTTTTATATATCTAAAAAAATGCAGCGACTGCCATATGGCGGTTTATTATTATTATTGTTATTATTTTAATTTTTTATATAAATAAAATATAGCAACCGCCATGCGCGGGTTGCGTGGTTTTTTTTCTTAAGAAATACACGGTGGGTCGCTTTTTTTGTTTTTTAAAGCATCAAACGGCGTCTCGGCGCCACTAATCAAGAAAACAAAAAACAAATAGGACGGGGGCAGCGGGTTTGAACCCGCGACCTCGCCAATGGCGGCAGGCGTGGAACTTAAGTTCTGGGGCGGGTCGTCGTCTGGGGTCGGTGGAAGAGAAAAAAAGCCCACGAGCGGGATAGCCAGATCAACAAGTTAGACTACCCGAGACCGGAGGCCTTGGATAGGGTGAAAGAAGTGGTAGTTAATTATTTCAGGGGTAGGGGACATGATGAGGCCTTATGTCAAGCATGGTTGGGACGGGTTTTGTTTTTTTTCCGCAGAATATGGAGAGGAAAATGATGGACGCTTTGACTGGGGATAAGTGGACGGAGGACATGGACAAACGGTGGATCCATAAAAATGGAGCAAATAGAGGTACATATAGGCCCCAACAACATTCTGTCCAAATGAATTACCTGCAGGCTGGTCTTCCCCATAGTTAAGAATTGGGCTGAAAACCCGAAAAGATTACCTACAGGGAAGTAATCCCCTTTGTTAAAACGCAACAGGGAGGCAATTCCGACTTTTCTGCAGGATCAGCTAGCTCAAAACCGTTGTTCTTCAGAGCCCAGCCTCCCCATCAAGGTCCCACGAAACGAGTGAATATATATACTATTCGCGGCCTTCTGTGGCTCCAACCGCCACGACTCCTCATGGCCCGCCCTAGGCGCTCGTTGGCCACGGGCTGCCTCGTGATACCCCGTGGTACCACGCCCACAAGCCTTCACGGCCCGCCATCCCCACGATCTGGTCACCGTGCCCACCCGTTGTGTCCGCACCACAACTTCCAATGGTCACGGTCAACGGTCATGGTCAACCATCACGACCTGGGCTCGTGGTATCTCGTGATACCGCCCCAACGGCCCATCACGGCCACTATTCCCTGTGTTCCCTAGAACTCCCAACGAGTTCCCATGAATTCCCGGGCGTTCCCACGCGTTCCCGAGCTCTTCCCGAGCTGGGGCTTGCTCCAGCACATGCTGCCGACGAGCTATGGCTTCTGCGGAGCCATCAGCCCCGTCGCCCTGCACTCCTGAGCTCTCACAGCTCACTAGAAGTGCCTCCAACTCAACAAGCAAGCTATATGCTGCCCAACAAGCTCCATTTCTTCATGAAGCTCACAAAAACGAATCTGAAAATACACACCTTTACAAACTTGGTGCACCTGCACTTCTCATGCATATCCCCTGGCTCTAGGGCGCCTCGTTGCTGCCCTTCCAGCCCCGCTCTTGCCACTCCAAGAGCCCTTACACTACTGAGTTTCAGATTGAAACTCCAACTCAGCACATGCTTCACAAGTGCACTGATTTGCACACAAGAGGGACCAGTCCCCTCTCTTCACTCATACCTCTTCATGAGCTTGGAGCTGAAGCTCCCAACGGGCTGCGATGCATCCCCTCGCAGCTCCACCATTCGGCTGCTCCTCATCTACCCGCAACAACTAGTTTCGGGCAGAAATACCTGGAGCTGATCATATCATCTCCAACCTGCAACATGCTAGCTTCCCATGCGCAGCCCACATTTCTGCAGCTCCTTAACTTGGCCTGCAGCTGAAGAAGACGACCACCAGTTCGTCCACTTGTGGCCAACATCTTCTCCGCTTCACACTAGAAGCCCAAACTTGGTTGTCATAGCGTTGAGCTATGCAACGCCGCTCTTCAACATAGGCTACCCGCCTCTCTATCCATTGCAAACCTGCAACCTGTTCGCCTTTGCACTCTATCCGCTTTGGATAGGCTCATGCACGGATCCCTGCACTCTAGGCTAAACCGCTTCTCATGAAAACACGAGTGCTATAAAACAACTCGAACCTGGCACTCACAGACTCGAGCTGATCATCTTTCTCGAGTGATAAGGAAAATGAATGATACAAGCATACAAGCTCTCTCAAACTCACATGCTTGCACATGAAAACATCACTCATATATTAAGTCGAGCCAAGTGCACCCCACGCCATGGGGAATCCACACTACGGCGCCATAGCTAGACGAGGTGAGGCTCAACTCGAGAAAGATGAGCCCACCGCGATCTGCCGTGAAGATAACAACGCCAGGTGCCCAAACATGTATTGGCCCCTGGATTGATACTTGGGTCAATCCCAAATGTCAATAATATAAAAGGTAGCTATTTCCTAGCTAACTTCACACCAATGGTAAAATAACTTGACAGTATGTTCGAGGACCAATCTACGGGAGGTTGTTGGGATTCAATCCTATGAAGGTTGTATGACGACAACAAGAAGGAGAGAGTCACATTAGACCACGTAGTACGTTGGTTCCTGGGCAAACCATTATATTGGCCTGAGCCTCGAGACGTATATAGGACGGAGTAGACCATAGTCTCATAGATATTAGATTTGCGGTCGTACAATGGTTCATTTGTGAAGACATAACTCAATTTTGATCATGCATGTAATAAATAAAATCCCATTGTAAATACTACATTGCATATGCTCGACCCTCGCACCTGTCATTGCAACATAAATGGTTTGTGTATTGTCTCACTGTTTATATTTGTAATGTTCCAATGTTTCTGATAAGGTTATGAGAAAACGATGTATTGGTTCCGTAGGAGTTAGACAACAAACGTTCCACATGTCATTCAAATGTGCGACACTATCATGAGAGACATGGATCGGAAAGTAATAGGTACACATGCAACCTCCGAAGTCCGAACGTTCGATACTAGGTCCAGCGAATGGTCTACTTGAACGTCCGGAGGTCGCATGTACACCTATTACTTTTGGATCCATGCCTCTCATGGTAGTATCGACATTTGAATGAGATATGGAACGTTTGTTGTCTAACTCCTACGGAACCAATATATCATTTTTTCATTACCTGTCAGAAACATTGAAACATTGGAATATACAAACAGTGACACAGTACACGACCGATTTTGTTGAAATGACATCTGTGAGGCTCGAGCATATGCAATTTAGTATTTACAACGGAACTTTATTTACTCGGGGGACCGGTACTACTGCTAGAGCGCAACTGATGGTGCGAGTTCTCTATTGATTGGAGCTGTCACAACCAATGTCAACAATCATATTTACTAGAAGGTGTTTGATGCTATTGTTGTTCCTCTAGCTGAATTTTGTAGTAGTCTTTTGCTATTCCCATGCCAACAACATCAGGTCCTTTGAGACTGTCATGTTCAAACGAAAGTATCAGCCATGGCCCACCATAAATAGAATGAATTGGAGATTTGGTGCTCAGTTCCTGGTTTCATGTCCGTGGTGGCTGATACGGAATTTGGAATATGGCAGTCTTAGTAGACCTGGTGTTGTTGGCATGGGAGTAGCAAAATGATTCCTATAGAAATCGGCTACATTAACATCGGCAGTATCAAACACCTTGCTGTACATATGATTCTTGAGATTGTTTGCACGGATTATTTGTATTTGTGGCTTCAAGTGACGAACATTTCCGCCATAGTGTGGAAGATGTGCATTGGCCTCATTAAACGATTGATGTGATATCATTTCACAAATGTATCACGTCGCATTTATGAAAATGCATCACATGAACCGTCCCATGTGGCCTAGGGGAGTCTTCGACTAGTACGAGATCAATGTGGCCTAGGGGGAGGCATGATTGGCAGACGAGGACGCGTTACCTTCATCATCCCACCAACAAACATGAGATCATTTCAGAAGGGCAGTTGCAGCCTACGGTGGACCAAAAATGCTGTCACAGTACTGTTTTTTTGGGATCTTGATTAGTTGTAAATTATCATACTCCTAAATGACAATTCTGATAATAAAAAAAGACTATGTTATGAAGGCTCAACTACATAAAAAAAGTGGACGCGTTGCCGAAGCAAGCGTAACTTATGGTGTCACTTGACCCAGAAGGGCTACTGTCTTCCGGTAGGAAGGTGGACACCTCTCAACTACATATATTTCCCCTATTCCAAGTCTTATAACCAAAAAAACAAATGGTTAGAAATTATGGACTTTTAAACAAGTCCATAAGGATTTGTTATAGTCCATATAAATTCCGTTATGGACTTTTTTAAAAGCCTGATTCATAGAGAATTAGAAAAAAGGACTCGACCAAATGTGCTTTGAGGAATAAAGAATCTAGAATGAAAACATCCACTCAAAAATATTAAGTAAAATAAACTTTATGTACTATTTTGAGCCTTCAAACTAACTATTTTCGTAAAGTCCTTTACATATATAATTCTTTGAAATCTCAACACTACATCATTAAATACATAGACCAAAGGTAAACCCCCGGGGTGGATCAAGGTCAAATTTGAAAAAAAAACTATCGTGATCTGAAACTATCACGATTTGAAAATAAAGTCTTTAATGGTCAATAATAGACGGTTGAGATCATAAATTGACGTGAATCCAATGGTTGAGGATTCACCACATCCCCTTTTACGTACTTTTAGGGACTCGTGGTGTGTCTCATTTTGGTCCACCGTAGGCTGTAACTACCCAAAAGCGCTTCAAGTGACGAACGAAATGGTTCATCTGACATCATCCAAATGTTGAACATGCTGAGGTCTTCTGTAATGTGTTATGCTTTGTAATGCGGTGCTTCTTTAGCTTTTTTTTTTCCAATTTGGTGACATTATCGATCTGGAAGAGATCCAGACGTGTATAGAAATCCTTAAAAAATCAAATAACCATCAAAATTTGAAGTTGGGGTCCGGGGATAAGGCTTCAAATTTTGATGGTTATTTGGTTTTTTTTAGGATTTCTATGCACCTGTGGATCTCTTCTAGATCGAGAATGTCACCAAAAAAAGGACATGGAGAAGCACCGCATTACGAAGCAGGAGACACTACAAAAAGAGCTTCAAAAGGCAGGGCACCCGTGACAGAAGCTTGATCAATGGGCGATCGAATCATTCACCTCCCTCTCGAATGGTTGACGATCCAAATGGTTTTTGTTTGCTTTAACTTTGCCATTATGTTCAACATACCATGTAACAGGTCCCGGAACAAAAATCAATATGGCTTAGGGGGAGACATGTTTGGCAGACGAGGACGCGTTAGCTTCCACCAACAAACATGTGATCATTCCAGAAGCGTTTCAAGTGACGAACGAAATGGTTCATCATCCAAATGTTCAACATGCTGAGGTATTCTGTAATGTCTCTTGCTTCGTAATGAGGTGCTTCTCCAGCTCTTCTTTTTCCAATCTGGTGATGTTCTCGATTTGGAATACATCCACACATGTGTATGGGAATCTTTAAAAACCCAAATGACCATCAAAATTTGAAGTTGGGGATGAGGCTTCAAGTTTTGATGGTCACTTGGTTTTTGAAGTATTTATGTACACATCTGTGACTCTGTTCTAGGTCAAGAATATCACTAGAAAGAGGACATGGAGAAACACCACATTACGAAGCAGGAAGCACTACAAAAAGAGCTTCAAAAGGCAGGGCACCCATGAAAGAAGCTTGATCAATGGGCGATCGAATCATTCACCTCTCTCTCGAATGGTTGACCATCCAAATGGTTTTTGTTTGCTTTAACTTTGCCACTATGTTGAACATACCATGTAATAGGTCTTGGTACGAGATCAATGTGGCCTAGGGGGAGACATGATTGACAAACGAGGATGCGTTAGCTTCCACCAACAAACATGTGATCATTCCAGAAGCGCTTCAAGTGACAAACGAAATGGTTCATCATCCAAATGTTCAACATGCTGAGGTCTTCTGTAATGTCTCTTGCTTCGTAATGAGGTGCTTCTCCAACTCTAATTTTTCCAATGTGTTGATATTCTCCACCTGAAACAGATTCACACATGTGTGCAGAAATCCTTAAAAAACCAATTGACCATCCAAACTTGAAGCTGGGGATGAGGCTTGCAAAAGTTTTCATGGTCATTTATTTTTTAAAGGATTTCTGTACACATGTGTGGATCTGTTCTGGGTAGAGAACATGAACACATTGGAGAAAGTGGACATGGAGAAGCACCGCATTACGAAGCATGAGACACTACAAACAGAGCTTCAAAAGACAAGGCACACATAGAAAGAGCTTGATCAATGGGCGATCGAATCGTTCAAAGGGCGATCGAATGGTTGACCATCCAAATGATTTTTGTTTGCTTTCAAACTTTGCCAGTATGTTCAACATACCATGTAATAGGTCCCAGTGTAATATGAGATGAAACGAAATTCATTGAATGGGCGATCAAATGGTTGACCATCCAAATCATTTCTATTTGCTTTCAAACTTTGCCAGCACGTTCAACATACCATGTAACAGGTCCCGGTCTAATATGAGATGAAACGAATTTCATTCATTGGGTAATCGAATGGTTGAGCATCCAAATGATTTTTGTTTGCTTTCGAACTTTGTCACTATATTCAACATACCATGTATCAGGTCCTGGACAAATATGAGATCAATCGAAATTCATTCAATGGCTCAACAGATGGTTGCCCATCCAAATGATTTTGGTTCCATTTGAGGCTTTCCCAGTATGTTCAACGTACCATCTGACAAATCCCAGAATAATATGCGATCAATCGAAATTCGTTGAATGGGCCAACGAATGGTTGCCCATCCAAATGGTTTTTGTTCGCTTTGAGACTTGGGCAGTGTGTTCAATGTACCATTTGAGAGGTCCCAGAGTAATATGAGATCAATCGAAATTCGTTGAATGGGCCAATGAGGCGTTCACCTGTCATCCAATATTGTTCATTGCGAAAAAGAAATCATGTCATGGGTGCACGACTATTGCACCCATTGAACGGATGTGGTTGAAGCTCACATTTTGTCCGAAGGTGCTTGAATATGTGCGACACATGTGCGGAGACACAACAGAAGAAAAAATCATTTGCCCCCCCCATCGACGCGCTCACCCCTCAACCAATTTAGAATTTAATTGAATTTAAATGAATTTCAAGCAAATAATTAGGTTTACACTGCCTTTGATTGGGGGTTTCTGCTAGGTAACGATTTTATTTTGGGCTCAATTTTGTTTTGTGGCTTCAACCTTTGCACCGCTACATCCCTGCAAAAATTTGGACAAAAAAAAATGAAAAAAAAAGGTGTTATCTTCGCTCACTATTGCATAACTCTCTATGAAAAATGCATGAAGTAGAAGACAAATCAAGTTTTGGAGTGCAAAAGAGGGAACAAACTGTGGTTTTGGGTCCAAATGAATTTTTTTCACTCCCAAGTTTGGCACGCGCGTTGCTTATGCCGTCATTACGTATACGGTTCAAAAACAGAATTAAAAAAAAATCATGTGCACGCGAAACGCAGCCCAACAGATCCCAGAGTAATAGCAGATCAAACAGAATTCATTGAATGGGTCAACGGATGGTTGCCCATCCAAATGATTTTTGTTTGCTTTTAAACTTTGCCAGTACGTTTGTTACACCCTCTCACGGGTCCCGAACTAATATGAGATCAATCAAAATTCATTCAATGGCTCAACGGATGGTTGCCCATCGAAATGATTTTGGTTTGCTTTGAGACTTGGCCAGTATGTTCAATGTACCAAGTGATGGTCTGACATGAAATTTAAGTGTCTATTGGCTTTCATGCGTTTGAATGTCGATTATTGCAGATATATGTATACTGTAACTGATTCAAGGTTCTTACTGTCCGATGGCCTGCAGAAGTACCTCTATAGAAGAACGTCTCACAAGCTCTATAGTCCACCTTGATACTATACGAGTGTACATGCTCTATGTACGTCTGTTGTCAGGTCTGTCGACAGACAGGTCTGTCGAGAGGAGAATAATAGCATATTCAAAGTGCTAAGATGGGTTGGGTCTGCTCATGGACTTGGTCTGCGTTTTGAAGTCACAAGACGATGCGAATGTTGGGCAGAATTAGGTCTACTATTATGCACCATGGTCTCCCTTGATACTTTATCAGTGTACATGTCCTATATCAAGGTCTATCTGAAGGTCTGTGGAAAGGTCTATCCGAAGGCTCACTGAGCGGGACGTGAAGGCAAGAAGAAGACTCCAAAATCTGAGTGCGTCGACGCACTCAGTTCCAGGAGAAGCTTTTATGTTTCTTACCTTCCGCTTAGTTCTGACGAACTGAAAGAATAGAAACATGTGGGACACAGAGGAGGTAAGAAGCTACAGAGAAAATGAGTCAGGAAACTGAGTACGTCGACACACTCAATTTTTTAGCACAAGGGATAAGGTGAGAGGAAGTAAAAAGAAGAAGGTGTTGCTTACCTACTCCTCAATGCAAAGCAATAATTGTGAGTCAAGAATCTGAGTGCACTGACGCACTCAAATTCAGCTCCGAAAAGCCGACCCCGCTTTCGGGCCAGAGTTCATAAACTAAATGAAGTTCCACTGGGAAAACATAGCAAGCCCGAAATGACACGGGAGAAACTGCATCGTTTGTCAACTGTGGTTGTGGAGCCAGAGCAGAAAATCAGATGGCTTGAGATTTGGAATTCCGATCCAACAGTGAGGGACATCCACATGTTCCATAAAGGTGAGAAGGACAAGAATACAGGACATACAAAGCCCTTCAGCGACCACGTGTTTTGATATATGGCTGCATAAAGCCACATACTAGAGCCAGGACTTTCCAAGCATTTGGCCTCTTAGTTTATTCATTTCCTATTACAAAATCATTCTTCTCCATAACTCTAGCCTGCATTGTATGTCCCAGCTGGAGAACCGGGCATGGGCAATGCTGCGGACCCGGTTATTAGCGTCACGTCTGTCAGTCAGCATCAGGTCACGTCAAACTTGACGCTGACATGACCTCCCTCACGTCTGGTTTCGAGAATATTCTGGTAAAAATAGTACTAGGTAAAATACTATCACTTAAGCAGCCACGTTGTCGACACGGTGGCGGTGGCAAATACATTTTGAAAATTAATAAAATGAAAGCGACCGCCAATTCTGGCGGTCGCTTTATTTTTCAAAATTAAAAAAGTAAGAGCGATCGCCAATATGGCGGTCGCTTTATTGGCGGTCGCTTAATTTTGTAAATATATAAAAAACAAGCAACCGCCATATGGCGGTCGCTTAATTATAAAAATACATAAAAAACAAGCAACCGCCATATGACGGTCGCTTTATCTTAAAAATTTAAAAAATACAAGCGACATATGAAAATAAAACCGCCACACCGGCGGTCGCCTTTTTAAAAATAAAAAATATGTGCGACCGCCAAACAAGCGGTCGCATAGATTTTAAAATATATAAAATAAAAGCGACCGCCACACTGGCGGTCGCTTAAACTTCAAAATATAAAGATTAAAAACGACCGCCGTATTGGCGGTTGCGTTTTTTTTTTTAATATTAAGAAGAAAAGAGACCACCATATCGGCGGTCGATTTATTTTAAATATATAAACAAATCAAGCGACCGCAATACGAAATAAAAAACAATAGCGACCGCCATACAGGCGGTCGCTTAAATATACAAAATATAAGTGACCGTAATATTTCACAAAATGAAAGGAAGTAAAAGCGACCGCAATAGTGGCGGTCGCTTGTGTTTCGTAAAAAGTAAAAATAGCGACCGCAGTATTAGCTGCGGTCGCTTAATTTTAAAATTATAACAAATATGGTTGTACCGCCTTTTCGGGTTGGCGCTATTGGTTGGTCATTTTGTCATTTCACTTTCATTTCACTTTCATCCTTCCTGGAGCATATATAAAGGAGTAGGGTCACCAAGCTCCTCACTTCTTTTGGCGCAAACACTTGAGGTTGTTTTGGATGTTCTATTCCATTGAACGAGAGTGTAGTCCAAGAGGAGGGTGTGCACATTTTGCCATTGTAGCTTCCACCAAAGCCACTTCAGCAGATTATGTATAAGCTCAACACTACAATGTGCATCGACCCACTTGGGTTGGTGACAGGTATAGAAGTGTTGGGCTATCGCATTATACTCTACATTCGTAGGTATTGCACTCTACATTCATAGGTTCATTTTTTGTTGCTTACATCACTAGGGCCCATGGGAGTGGATATTGGGTGAAGATGAGGGAGGAATTGAGCCCTTGGTATACGGTAATCCTGAACACTGTCAGTGCCACTGGCATTGTTGAGTGCAACCTATGTGGACTGAAGTTTTTTATCGTAAGGATCGGCTGCTCCGCTCACCTCGGCTATAGAGGTGTGAAGAGCGTCGGGGTGGGTTTATGCCCTAAAACATCTATGCGGGTAAAAACCCATTTTGCCCACACTCTTGTGAGGCTTCATGTGTCTTTGGACAAGTGGGTTGTGCCGGAGCAATATCTGCTTCAACACCTCTTTGTACCCCTACACCTCAACGGAGTAGAGGATTACGACAGCAATCCATGCATGAAGACATTAATTTGTCTGCGAAAAGACAGTTGGATAAAAAATGGGCGCAGTTTTTCTTCGAGGCCAACATACCGTTTAATGTGGCAAGGCTTTCGACATTTGTTTCTGCCGTTAGAGCAATCGCGGAGTCCAGATCCACGTAAGTGCCTCCTTCTTATCACAATCTCCGCACAGGATTACTAGAAGACGCCATGACAGAGCTTACCCAAAAGGTCAACGATAGGACGGGCGAGTGCATCAGAAAATATGAAAGCACTATATGTGCCGATGGTTGGAGTTCTGTTACAAAGAACAACCAACATGTAGCCCAGTGGTAAGGGTATATACCCTCTTACGAGTGGTTGTGGGTTCAAACCACCCTGTTGGTTGTTACAAAAAGTGTCCACTTTCCTACCGGAAGGCAGTAGCCCTTCTGGGTCAAGTGACACCATAAGTTACGCTTGCTTTGACAACGCGTCCACCTATTTTTTATTTTTTTTGTTACAAACAGACCATTGTTCAATGTCATGCTCGTATGTCCAGCTGGGGAACAGTTCTTGGGATTGGTGGATACTAGCGGTGAGAAAAAAGATGGACGTTATCAATGCCAGCTATTGATGGACTTCATCAAACAGGTTGGAAATAATAGAATCGTGCAAATATGCACAGACAATGCCGCTAACATGAGAAACACTGCAGACATGTTATTGGCACGGTATCCCCATATGTACTATCAAGGCTGTGCTGCTCATATCCTTGACCTCATTTTGGAAGATTGGGGAAAAGAACAGTGGGTGAAACAACTTGTCAAGCGAGCGAAGACCGTTGTGTTGTTTATCCGCACACACCACATCTTTTTGACAATATATAGGAGGCACGAACCCAAATACAGCCTCCGGAATCCAGGCGAAACCCGTTTTGCCACTAACTTCTTGATGGTGGATCGGTTGGTGATGGTGAAGAGCTGTCTTGAGCACACCATCATCAATCCTCAATGGGAGGCGTATATACGGACATTGCGGGACTTGAGAAAAACCAAGTCATTGGGCAAAAGTCGAAAGGTTCGGAACACCATTCGCAGCGATGATTTCTGGAAGAAATGTGAGAACTTTGTTTATATGGTAGAGCCGGTGCTAATCGTCTTGCGGGAGGTCGATGGAAAACAACCAGTAATGGGCAAGGCATGGTTACTAATGCAAAATCTTGAGAAGCATGTCCAATCCCTGAGGCATCTTCCCTTCTCCTTGGAACCTGAACTTGCGTACAGTGCTGAGGATGCATTTTACGACCGCTGGTCGATGGTTCGAACGGACTTGCATTATGCGGGGGCTTTGCTCAATCCATTCTTGCTCGACAGTACCATGCTCCGAGACGACGCTGATGCCAAGGTCGGCCTCGTACGAGTCCTCATGCGACTGGCTCCTGGCAACATGGGAGAGAAAGCTATATCCGAGTACCAATGCTTCTCAGATCGCCGCGACCCTTTCGAGGACATGCCGGATCCGAAAGAGCTCAACATGTTGCCACGTGAATGGTGGGATTTGATTGGTGCTGGAGCAAGAACATTAGCTCCCATTGCGAAGCTTATTCTTGCCCAAGTGTGCTCTGCCTCATCTTGCAAACGAAATTGGAGCAGTTACTCATTTGTTCACAACAAAATTCGCAACAGGTTGAATCCCGCGAGGGCTGACAAATTGGTGTATGTATGTACCAATTGCCGATTGCTACGTGAGATGACAGCGGATGATGCTGCAGCATGATATGAGAGGAATTCGCATTCTGAAGACTCTGCTTCTAAGGGAGATTCGATGAGTGACGATACTGAGTCTCAGAGAGAATCATCTCAGAGGGGAGTCATCTGCCTCTGATAGTGGAGATGGGTGCGATGATGCTCCCGACAATGCGTATGACCCGTTTACGTTCACAGAGGATGATGCCTATATCCAGCCGACCTTTGATGACATTCTTGACGAAGTACGTATCGCAGATGAGTGTCATGCTGTAATTGTGTCCTCCCCAGAATATGGTCTTTAAAATGAAGTTGGGGTCGACTCTTGCCCCCCACTACACGCTGAAGCCACCGGCAGTGCCCCAATGGAGCTCATAGGTGATGAACTACCAGAATCGAACAACGTACGCAACCTTGTTCATACAAACGATGGGGTCGAATCCATTGTACAGTCGACGGGACGGGAACATGCCTCACCTTTATGACCAGCTCCACCACAATCCGAAAACCGATCCAGCTCCCCATCAACACAGCGGACATGAAGAAGCAATAGAGTTGATCTGTTTTCCACACGCATGCATCATTCTGCTGCATTGGACCGGACGGAAGTTGAAGCCTGGGATGATGACAACCTGTCATTACAATTCCACCTTAACTTACGTATTGCGCAGCAGACCCGTGGTTTCTCACATGTCGGACCATTTAATGTCGGCCCATCTCGGGCACACCCCCCTCCGATTCCTTCTTTGAGACCACCTTCGAATGCGTCCCAATTCCATAAACGACAAAGAACAGTCCAGCCTTTTGTAGGCGATCGGCCCACAAACAGGCCAGATATCGTGGATGGTATTCAAGACCGGAAGAGCATAGCTACGGCGTGAGCCTAGCCGCGTGAGCCTAGGAGCTCGGCTCACGCTTTGCCCTCTAAGCGTGAGCCTAGGGTCTAGAGGAGGGAGAAACAAGTCCTATAACCGAGAGGACAGGTTTAGAGGGGGCTATTACCGTGGAAGCATATATTTTGGAAGAAAGGGTGAAAACGGCAAAACTTCCAAACACGGCAAACACGACATATTGACTCCCTTTAGAAGCACGATGATCGACCCAATTCCCCCCAGCCCTACTTCGTCAACCCCAAGCACTCCCACCCCAAACACTTCACGCAGCTGGTCCCACCCTCCACCAGCCCCAAGCGCTCCACCTTGAAGACGAGCCCCAAGTCGTGATCCCACCTGGCCCCACTCTCACCAAGCCCAAACCTTATATGGTCACTGTTCCTATAAGTATACTCTTGCAGCAGCCACACCCATTAGTGAGTTGCTTTTCAACCCACCGACAATAGTAGAACTATCTAGAAAGTAGAACTCTCTAGAAAGTCAACTAGTGAACTAGAGGAGATGGCTATACCAACTCTGGCCCGCGAGTAGCAGGTTTAACGGGTTCTGGACCTAGCTGGCGGATCCGGGTCCGGTTTTAAAATGAACCCGGATCAGGGTCCGAGTTTTTGGTGATGGCACGGGTCCGGATGCGGATAGGTAACCCGGATCCTAACCAGGGTTTTTTTAAGGATTTTGAAAACGGGTAGGAGTGACTATATATATTGGGTGTAAGGTAGTGGCCCACTCTAGGTAATTTTCCTCGAATTGGTAGGCTATATGTATTTCCACCCTTGTCATATTTTGCGAATCAAATGGATGTTGATGAGCAATAGAAGGTGAAGTACAAAAATAATTGAAAGCCATATAGTTCTCGCAAGACTGGCGACGAGAATCTCCTTGAGAAACGGAGGAGGCCCCACAATCCTAAACCCACTCCTCATCTGGCCCGTCAAATCATCCTACATGGGGCCCGCCATGGCTATATCTGTGCTGCCCACGTGGGTCCACAGACGAGGACCTTTTTGAGACCCCCAGTTTTTGGCGAAAATTGCCTTATTTGGACCACTTTTTCCCTTTGTTTCATTCGCCGAGGGGATTTTCAGGCGGCCAAATGGCAAATAATCGCCAATAAAAAAAATGCTGACCCTCATCAGCCGGGTACCCGGGGTGAAAATCCGGACCTGCACAACACTGTCGTCGATGTCGTCGATGTCGTCAATGATCATCCTGAAATCATGATCAAGAAAAAATTGAGTGTGTGATGCACTCAGTTCTCCGGGGGGAGGGGGGGGGGGGAGAGAAGAGAAAGTTTTTTTTTTTTTTTTTTTTTTTTTTTTTTTTTTTCCACCCGCCGGTTACCCGGGGTCGCACCTATCGTCATGATCGTCCTGAAATCATGATCATGAAGAAATTGAGTGCGTTGACGCACTCAATTCTCCTCGTGGGGGGGGGGGGGAGGACCAAAAAAAAAGTTTTGTTTTTGCCCATCGGAGCATCAAGATTATGATCTTCTTCGTCTCGTCGTCGAAGCAGTAGAAGGATTTTGAAAGCAAACAACTTTAGGCATGCAGCAGCACATTTTTGTGGACATGTTTACATTAGTAGTGAAGTAATACTTGTGTGTTCCTTGTCAATGGAGTAGTGTATTGTGTTGTGTATGTCTTGGGAAATAAAAAATGTTGCTCATGTTTATAACACCCAAAATGTTGGCCAAGGCATCGTCATTGTTAGTTTGTGTTTGGTAATTTGCTGGTGTAATGAAAAACATTGTGCCAATGTTCCAAATCTGCATTATTTTTTATTTTAATGCAACGACCGCCATTATTTTTTTGATTATTTTTTTAATGTTTTGGAATGGAGCGATCCCCATAACGATCACTTTAGTTTATTTTTTTGGTAAATGCAGCGACCGCGGTAACTGACGGTTGCTTAATTTTTTTTTTTGGAAAAATGGAGCGACCGCCATTACTGGTGGTCGTTTTTTTGTTTTGTTTTTGGAAATGGAGCGACCGCCATTACCGTACTGGCGGTCGATTTGTTTTTTTTTTAATCGCAAAATGGAGCATTATTTTTTGTAAATGCAGCGAACGCCATTACTGGCGGTCGTTTTATTTTTATTTAATATTTTTATAATGTTTTCCCCCTTAGAAATGGAGTGACCGCCATTACTGGCAGTCGTTTTTTTTTAATTTTTTTTTTGTAAAATGGAGCGACCGCAAGTAATGGCGGTCGCTTTTAATTATTATTTTAAAAAATGGAGCGACCGCCAAGGTGGCGGTCGCTTCTAGAAGGTGTGCCCTGCGCGTGGCCCGAGGAATGAAGAGGGGGGGGCGGCGGCGGGGCATATAAGCCAATGGAGGCTCATTCTCCTCTCACTTCCTCTTCACACAACTTCTGTATGTGTGACATGTAATTATTCCACGACACGTAGTCACGTAGAGAAGGAGGCCATTGGCTGGGTGAGGGATATTTTTTGCTGTGATTTCTGTGAAGTCGTTGCAGAATGCTCCTATAGGCCCTCCTCTGGCTTCCAAGATCATTTCATTCTACTAAATTAGCTTTTAAGAACTATTCTGGCAACAGGCTGAGATTTATCAGTTTCAAGATGTACGTTGTGATTAGCACAACACACCTCCCCTGTGACAAAGGAAAGACCAAACCCGTTTCAGGTTAAGGGTTTAGGGTCAATAGTATTGTCTTTTTCCACATCGCCATGTGGTTACCTGTCGTTTAGTTCTTAGCCATTTCCACGTTTGCTTGAGTAGAATTTAATTGTCTGTTACTTTTTAGTAAACCTCTTTTAGTGTTGCTCCGATTGTTGCAAAATGGCAGAGGGCCACGACAATGAGCGTCATGGAAGAGATGACCCCGATGAACATGGACCACCGCCTAAGAAAATCAAAGGGCCAAGGCAAGACTTGAATTGGGAAGTATATGATTACCCTAGCATACTAGCAGAAGAAGGCTGGGAGGATTTTCCGGAAGAGTTAAGGTGGCCGATGGTGAAATGCAAAAAATTCGTGAAATGGTTCAACATCAATCGATTGTGGCCTAGACACAGGCATGACGTGCAAACCAGAAACAATTACGCAGACTCCAGGTTTTGCACGAACTTCCATTTCCAGCATAGGGCGAATGAGGTGCATTGCACATTGTGGGGTCAACCTCCCTTAAAGGGCCAAATCTCGTACACCTTGGCAGCCATGTTGTACGTGGAGGTCATACTGTTGTGTCCAGTGAATTGACAACGCAATGATGCAATACGATTTGGAGTACATCCCGGACACGTTTGGAACACCCCAGGCTATGATACTGGGCGTGCCCGAGGTACCGGTGCAACATCCGGCTGGAACGTTAGAGGAACAACTGGCGGAAAAAGACCAGCAAATCAGGACCCTAGAGGACCTTCTGGAATGACAAAGACTGCGCATAGCCGAGTTGGAGGGTAGATTTCAAGACATGCCTCCAAACAATGACGGCACTGTTGTCCACAATGAGGTTGGAACGAACGTCGTGGACATGATCGCGGAGTTTACAATGCCCAATCACAATATTGACCGCATCATTCACGGAATTACGGACGTCTGTGATTATACGACCGATGAAACCATGGTCGAGGAATAACAAATTGTGGATGAGATAAGGAAAAAATGAATAGAGCCAGTATTGGAAACCGGGGAATGCTCGAGGGTCGCCATTCAATCCGATATCTGATGTCAATCGCGTTACAAGGGAGGGGGACATTGCCATGACAACTGCATGGCGCTCGTCAAAAGCATTGGAGATTCGGGCATGGGTGCCATTGAATGGCGATTGACAGAATTGGGTACAATGGGCGACCCACCTGGCCTCCAGAGAAGCACGGGTAGAGCGGGCACTGTCAACCTTGCAACGTGTCGCATGTATGTTAAACCACAACGTGGATAGCATTTATGACAACATGCAAAGGTATATCGATCTCCGCCATGCATCAAGTATGTTCATCGGGTTTACGAATTCGGCAGATGTGGAGTGTATGTTCGGTCCATGTGAGCACAAAATTTCGAGATTGAACTGAAGCATAAACTGAGAATTGGAGATAGAGGAGGAATGAGACACCACAACAAGGATGAGCAGTCATATCAACACGGCCGAAAGGGAGGAGATACCACGAGGCGTTTTGCCGTCATGAATATCAGATGGCACAATTTGTTCGATGTGCATGAATCCTTACGGCCCAGAGGGATGTCATGTGCTTGGATCATGTGGACATATGTTCCATCCCACGTGTCTTATCGTGACATGTTTGCGGATGGCCGCTTGCCCAGAATGTCGTGCACCAATCCATCGCCGTTTCCATGAGTTGATGGGCTTGGAGGATATTATGCCGACAAGTTTTGAATACAATTAGCACAACCTCCCGTTGGATGGGCACCCATTTACATTTATCAATTGTGTGCATTGGGGCAAAAACTTGTTGTGGGATGCACCCAGAGGAATACATAACATACATGCCGCAAACTCGGAATACGTTAGATCACCCCAATATTTCTGGGTCACATCTGACTGGGAGATAACGGTACGTGCGGGAGACATTGTCAATTGATGGGAGAGAGAGCAGTTTTGTTGCAATTTGGGAGGGGCGAGGTTTTTCCGGCTCCCACCAGTTCCATGGGTGCCGGAACAGACCGAATTGTATAACTGAGAACCGATTGAGAGACAATTGTTGCTGTCCGAAGTGGAAGATGCTATAATATGTCAACGCCGAATGAATGAGGCGTACGAGGCGGCTTATCGTCGAGACGACACAATGATTAAGGACCGGGCCCACGAGAGGGTATTGGAAACTTCCAAGGGTACCATCAAGGCAGTTGTAGAGGAATGGAAGTGACTATGGACAGACCGTTTTTATCGTGCTTCGGGGGCTCTGTTGCCAGATGTGGACGACATTGTTGCCGATTTGCATGCAGCCCGAGCACTTGCCAAAGATCAACCTCCACCACGTCGTGAGAGTCTGGAAGAAAGTCAATTTTCGTCGGAAAGTATGCAGATGTTGGCCACCATTGATCACACCTCATTGGGCCCCTCATTGATGACGAGATCACGATAGGCTCTCCGTATTGGCAGTGCAAATCACGCCACAACATCATAGTTTGTTCCGTCTTTTGCACTCCAAACTTGATTTGTCTTCTACTTCATGCACTCTTCATAGAAAGTTCTGCAATAGTGAACGAAGATATATATATATTCCCATTTTTGTTTGATCCAAATTTTTGCAACGATGTAGCAGTGCGAGGGTTGAAGCCACAGAATAAAATTGAGCTTAAAATAAATCGTTACCTACCAAAAACCCCCAATCAAACGCTAATTATTTGCTTGAAATTCATTTACATTCAATTAAATTCTAAATTGGTTGAGGGGTGAGTGCGTCGATGGGAAGACAAATGATTTTTTCTTCTATTGTGTCTCCGTATATGTGCCGCACACATATTCAAGCACCTGCGGGCAAAAGGTGGGCTTCAACCACATCCGTTCAATGGGTGCAATAGCCGTGCACGCATGACATGATTTCTTTCGTAATGAACAATATTGGATGATAGGTGAACGCCTCATTGGCCCATTCAACGAATTTCGATTGATCTCATATTACTCTGGGACCTATCAGATGATACATTGAACATATTGCCCAAGTCTCAAAACGAACAAAAATCATTTGGATGGGCAACCATCCGTTGGCCTATTGAACGAATTTCGATTGATCTCATTACTCTGGACCTCTCAAACCAGGTAAGCACACCATAATACCTCATAACATCTTAGTAGACCACCTGACACTACAGGAAAACGGGGGGTTAGCGACATCGCGGCGACGCTATTGCGAAGCCACGATGTCATCGATGGGGGTTTGGGGGGGGGGGGGGGAAAAAGTCCAAAAACCGACGCATGGACGTCGTCCGGCCGACGTCGGGGCGTCGCTCGACGTCCGGGGATCAGTGAAGGGCAGACATCTAGCCACCCAAACCGCAACGTCCCGAAATCGCCACAGCCAAGGGCGGGGTCTCCATCGGGCGACGCCCCGTCGTCGCCCCCTCCATCCAACGGTGTCGTGAACGGCGACGTACCGGCAACGTCTCACGGTCGCGGTTGGAATATAAACCCAAAAAGCAGGGGGCCACGTGGCCGCCGTGGGCTTGCGACCCCATCCCGTCGCTGGTAGTTCCGTTGGGCATCGCCATTACGATCCTGCAGCGTCGCAGGGTCATGTATGACGTGGCAGGGTTGTTGGGAAGGGGTCTGTTATTGCGACTCCCTGATATTGCAGCTAACTGTGCTACGACGCCCAGGGTTTGCCTGTGCAGTTCTCATTGCATGCATTGCAAAATTGCATTTGATTTTTATTATTTTTCTGAATGTTTTATTTGGGTGTATGGATAATTCACTCATTGCTTCATTCAAAATTGATTTAGCAGGCTCAAACATGATGTTTAAAGCATCACCATGAATGACCATGTATTGAGGGTGAGACGGCGCGAAATGAAATAAATGAAAGATCAAACTGTATTAAGTAAGGAGCTAAAAGGTTTTTTTTCAAAAGAATGAATTTAAGTTTAAAAAAAAAAGTACGTCTGGATGAATGACATCGTGAATAGATAATGAATGTTTCTTTTCATGGGTGAAAAAATACACAAGTGAAATAAACAAATGCATGGAATGTTTGCGAGCCTTCCCTGCCTTAGGATTAATGAGTGGATTCACTACAACAGAATGTGGTATTATTCATCCAAATGATATCCCACGAAACTAATAGCAAATGTCCAAAAAATAATAATGAATTATATAGTACATATTTTTAGGGAATAATATAAGAGATAAAAAACAATGACATGCTACATAACTCTAGTAAACGTTATAGATACTATTTACAAGTTGTTGGATTGGAATAGATCCAACGGTCTGAGATTATTCTTTCCCCTCTTCAATTTAAGAAAATATTATTTAAACCAGTTTACTTAAGAAAAATCCATAGATTTTTTGTAGGAGACTTAAATAGAAAAACTTAGGTGTAGGTCACATGTGGTTAGCATTGAAACCATGTGGCTATCCCCTTAAAAACTGCATTGAACGGGTTTAATATGTCTAAGATATGGCCAAACAAACAACATGTCATTTAAATCTTATCATCATAAATTTGAAAAAACATTAAACAGTAGATGTATTCATTACAATAATTTAAATTCTCTATTTAGGAGCATATAATCAACTAACTAGTAAAATCTTTCACCATTCCTAACTTTGGGACCTATAACATTACGTTGCAAAAATAGGGCTTTTCGTAGATATAAGCAAAATAACTTACCTTTGCCTTTGCCCTGTGTTATATCTATTTCATGTAAGGTAGAGCACCCTATTATGGATGGCTACATTTTAAACCTTTGTTACTTTAACCTGTAGATGAGTTATAGAGTAAAACTTTAACCACATATAAAAAAGTAATTAATTGTGAACTTTTTTTTTGGATTTTATTTTATTTTATTATAAATATAATATCAATTTTGAAGATAATCAGTAGACTGTCCTACATTAAACCTACAAAAGCTATAGTTTGATTCTAAAAAATATCTACTTTAAAGTAATCCAAAGCCCATAGGAGTTTTTTTTGTACCATGGTTAGGAGTTCTATGATTCAAGTGAAAGTCAGTAATAATACATATTTGGATGAAAAAGAGAGCACAAAAATAATAGTATGTGTTTATAGAACATACTGGCAGGGTTTGAATAAAGGAGGAAACGTAGTGCAAGATGGCCTTGGACCAATCCTGATTGGATGCCATCTCACTCTATTATGACCTATTCCGTATCCTAATTTGGAAAATTTGCAAACCCTCTGGGCGGTGCCTATTGTAAGGTTCTAGAACCAATTTTGAATTTGAGATGTCCTTGTTCGTAACAGGCGGGCGACACATCGCATGGACGGTAATGATTTCTTTGGATGATAAAATGCGTTCTTGAGAATGTCATCCAAAAATCCTTTTATTGATAATGTTTTCATCCATTTATAACACTTACGTGCCCTATTTTGGAGGGGAGTAGTAGTTGACCTGTCCAGGTTATTTGAGAACTTAGAGAACCCTATGGTTCTCGTGTTCTATAGAGCTCCATATCAAGACAACCCCACACCATGACCAGACCAGCTCACCATATCAGGGCACCCTACCTTATTCACTCAAAGCAATGTTTTCAGCAGCTCTAAACAATGTAAACATAAATATTGTTGATTTATTAGAAAAATAGTCAGTCGTTAAAGGACATTTCTCATGGACCTTTCTACAATACTAGATAGGGGGTTTGTCAATAAATAGTAAGCATGATACCATCCATTATTTTGTTACATATATCAATATTTTCAGGAGGAAAATTAAATTATTTTTGACAAGATGGATATTATTTACATAGACTTTGCTCCTTTTTAAAAACATCCATTTCTCAAAAGTAAATTGATAAATAGCAAGTTTAGAAGAACTAAAATATATCAGAGATAGCGGATGCTACACCAATACCATCATATCATCAGTGATCGGGATGATGCCGTAAGAGGATATGGACTTGTCATAACATGGACCATCTCTCTCTATATACATTGTCCACACATACATATACATACAACATCATCTTATCATGTAGTTCATGTAAGGCATGTGCATGTATGCCACTAGAGAGCATGTAAATGTTGAGACTTTCCACTGGCAAAGGTTACCAGCAAACACGCACCAGCGATTGACATTACGGCACCAGAGACCTTTCAGGCAACTGGCAAGGAGTCGCCCCGGAATACAACAGGGTGATGAAAATAGATTTAAATTGCAGAGAATGAAGAATGTGCAAAGTGCAACGTGTAAACTCTAGTTTTTCACATTTTGATGGTCTTCAAGTGCGATTTGCACTTGAGAAGTGCAAAATGGACGATTTTCACACAGGTGAAACGGGACGCCATACTACTGTCCAGCGACGTCGTCATTCCTCTGTGCTGGCATCGCGTTATGATGGATGATGGGTCGCGTGGCTTCCATGATGCCATGCTGCCTCGCATAGCGCGGCTGATGTCAGATGATGTTATGGGGGAGGGTATGGCGAATCGGAGCATCTCCATGGGAAACGGAGGACTCGCGATCCTGCAAGGGGCGCATCATCCATTGACCGCACTGTCTGATTGGTGGCTTTCAGGCTGGATATTTATCCTCAAGTATATTTTAGTATGGGGACAAATGCAAATACTTGTCCTAACGTCCTACAGTAAATCCAATTGGATGTGTGAGTTAGTTATGTCTTAATTAAATGAGGGGAGTCACATGGGAGATGATGGTACGACAAGATAAGGAGCGGAGCCCTGCGACCCAAGACACATTAATGGGTTTTGGGACTGTATTCAAACTCTTTGACCTTTTGCTTGTTATTGGAATTAAGTTGCGACTTGCAACCCTGTTTGTCCCTTGCTTTCGAACTGTTGCGGTCTTTTTGTGTCCCTTTATTTTTGGGTTGGTAACAGCTTTTCCTCATACCAACAATCTTGGACTGCATTTTTTCCATTCTAAAATCATCTCAGCCACATCCCTGAAATCAGCATCTTTCATCCTGACACCTCAGACTTGTTCATCCACAGGGTCCCTTTGCATCCACATTGGCGTGCCTGGCACCTCAAATGACACTGGCACCATGCCACCTGGCAGAACACCAGTTTGGGAACCTGGAGCAAAAGGGACTGACACCTCATAACCTGTTCCGGGAATTGTACTCTGCAGCAAAATCCTGACACCTCACTGGGATCCTCGCCTTTTGTACCCACATCCTGCTAACATCCAATTACGCTTTAGCACCCACCACACTTTCATCAATTATCCTACTCCAATCAGAAATCACAATGCATAGATGATTCATCCACGGATGAAGTCTAACCAGGGTTCACTTGACACGACGACTTAGTTGGCTGACCTACCTAGGAATCGATTTTGAGGTCTAGGTAGGGCTGACGTGGCGGCTGCAGAGTAAAGCAGGGGCGTACCGCCCCACAGTAGATCCGTGAGTTAATATGTATAGGACTGTGGGCCTAAAAGTAACGGCGTGAACGGACGGCTTGCACACTAACGGCGCCCTGACGTCAGGTCACACTGCGCTGGACTTCCCGCCCTGTTCGCACGCAGCACCAGTAACCGTTTTCACTTTTGTCCCGTTTCCCAGTTACTCGCACTCCGTTCTTTCTCCCGTCCGACCAGTTCCGTTACCTCTACGCCGCTTAGGTCTACCTACAACGTTCACTGTGTTATTTACTCATTATCAATAGTTATTTATCTATTGTAGGCAGCTTGTCAACTTATGCTCCTACTAATGACATTTGAATTTTTTGCAGTTTATTAACTTTTTATAGATGTTTATCGACGAAAACTCAAGTGGGCATTTTTTTTAAATTTTTTTTTAAAGATAACAGGGGACAATGGCCCTGGGAATTTTATTGGAATTATTGGAGGGGAAAAAATTAAACCCTCAAATACACCATGAGGCACACACGTTTCAGTCAGTGAAGGGCGGGAACGAAGCTACTCTGTAAGAGTATGACTCGAGCTACCAAGGCTTGCGGCGTTTCATACAAACCTTATGTGAAATGTCTATATCTCATGAAGTTGTTGAGCACTAGAATCTGCACGAATCTGAAGAGATCTATGCCTATGTTGCATTATGATAACTAAGGATTAGGACAACAATTAGAGGAAGTTAAGCTTGGAGGCTTTTGATGATTGTTTGATGTGTTTCCAATTGATGTCTCTGTCAAACTCCGGCGAGACGGTGGACGGTGCCACTGATGTCCCTCCAACTACTCGCGGGTAAGTTGTTCCAAACGCAGTGGTTTGGGGAGGAGCTATAGCATAAGATGCCTTCCCGCCCCCATGTTGATGTAAAGGCAACATGGAGCTGACCTGCCTGTCGATAATATCGTGCCTAGGAAATCGACGATGTTATCACAGTACATTGTGATTACAAAGATTGGTTGTTATGCAAAGAAGGAATGGTATTGAGAACCTGCTCACAGGCTGTGGAAGTGCCGAGTGCAAGATTATCTGCATGGAAGATCATCTCTATGTGCTCAAAATTTCATTAAGATCTTTCCTCCGTGCTGCACATTTCATGGAAAGGTATAATGAAGTTTCCACGCCTCCGATTGTCAATCAACCCTTCTTCCTCACAAAATCCCATATCGACATTGGTAGGATGAAGGAGTTGATTTACAAGCAGAAGCACGGAAACTTCATCGCGATTGAACTTCACAAGCTCTACAGTTAATGCACATAGTCACCATGGCTTGGCATTGACTTAGGGGGTACCGACAGGTGGAGGTCAACTACAAAATCAAGAACCGGCAGTAACTTGTCAAAGCCACTAAAAACCACCACAGATCCACCCAACCAGCTAAATTACAGGATTCAACATACAAATTCAGGGACGAGTCTAATGAGAGGGCAAAACAGGCTGAAATAGGTTGAAGAAGAAAGTGCCCTCACCACATTGTTCTCGATTGTTCCAGCACCATTGACTGGGGTCGGTAACAAGTTCATTCCAGAGCTTCTCCTCGTCTCTGTTATCTGTTTTTCTGTAACACCTGTTGCCACATTGGCAATAACATGTCAAAATCACTCCAAAACCACCATAGATCCACCAACAAAGTAACTTGAAGAATTCAACATGAAAATTTAGGGCCGACTTTGATAACAGGGAAAAACAAGCTGAAATGTGTTGAAGAAGGTGTCTTCATTAGTCGTGTCTTGTTTTATCAATTGTGCTGCTACTGCTGTTGTTTCCAGTTGACCATCTATCCACGCAGATTTCTTGTAGTTATTGATCCACAGGGAATCAGAAGTAATCTTGTGATTGAAATCCGACCCTCTTGGATGAATCTGGACCTCTATCCCTGGTCCTTCAGCTACATCCTCAGCCTTGTTACTAACAGCTGACACTGACGACGACAGGCACCTTTTTGTCTGGACATTGTTCCACCATTGACTGGGGTTGGAAGAGTGTTCATTAAAGCAATACACCTCACAACACTTCGTTCCCTCATAGCTATTACAACCACTAAATGTCAACTTGAATCCAATCACCCCTCGATACCTACCCTAGGTACCCTAGTTACCTCTATCCATTTGTTACCCGGTGTCCCCTGGACACCTGCTTTCTTTATAGGGCCCACCCCCGAAAGGGGGCAGTAGGTGTGAGGCGAAGTGGCTCTTAGTTACGCCGGTTAATTTGGCCGGAGTCATCTCTCTCTCTCTCTCTCTCTCCTCTCTCACACACACACACACTCTTAGAAGTTCTGTGGCACATGGAAAGCACGATGTAATAAAGTATAACGCCTTCCGAAGGGAGCGTAACTTATGGTGTCTCTTCACCACAAGGCACGATGTAATACAACTTGCCAGGACCTTTCTTCTTTTTCTTTAACCAGGACCTCCAAATTGAAGCTAGAAAGGATTGGAAAAACTTTGTGCAGATATCGAAAGAGCTCCCGCATACGGCCAATTCAAACTGAATGGTGTTGTTGCATTCGAATTTCAAGCGTAGAATCGCATGTGCAGGTTAGGAGTTCCCGAATGTTATGAAGAAGACTGTCGTTGCTAATGATCCCAAACGTGGCAACTGGCACTTGACATTTGACATAGACCAGGCATAGGATTGAAAGCAGACATTGAGGAAAACTATTGGCAATGCAACACCATGTCTGAAAACTTCTCAATGAAAATCAAACATCATGTGAGAGAAATCCAATCGGAAAAAGTATACTGTATATTCCCATCAGTTGGAAAACAAGGACCCACTTCTATTGGTATCTGAGGCACTAATATCTAAGTAGACCCTGGCATTATGGTCGGAATGGACATTTATGTCGTTGACGAGCATAGAACTTGGCGAAGCAAGAAGACTAAATTGGCGAGTTGGTGCCTCCGCGTAATCTGGCAAGCGGAATGGTGCTGGCGGATTTGGAAAAAATCACGGATTTGCAAAAAAGGGCAATATGCGTGATGACGCTGAAGGGGAACAAAAGGAACATTATAAAAAGATGAACATGAGGTGCAAACTTTAAAAATTAAAATTAAACCGAAGCAAGCATAACTTATGGTATCACTTGACCCCATAGGGATACTACCTTCCGATGGGAAGGTGGACACCGTAATGACTTCCAACAGGTGGATTGAACCAACAACCACTCGTGAGAGGGTATATGCCCTTACCACTGGGCTACATGCTGGTTGTCGGTGCAGACTTACTCACAGTTGAAATCGTCATCTATGTCCATATCCTTTGGTGACAAGGGCTTAGTAACGACAATGTCTTTTGTCTACGTAGCGGAGGAGGAGCCCTCGTGGAGAGGAGCTATCACATTAGAGTACAAATCTGCATCCCCCTTGAATGATGCCGCCCAGCTGCCTTGCAAGCATGGAATGAAGCTCCTGAGGAGGTAGATAGGAAGTGAGTAAAGTGGCCAATGTGAATGTAATATCGATTAAATTTGAAGATTAAACATTGGAATTGAGAATGAGAAGGCACTTTGTACTTGTGCCAAGGGAAAGATCCACAAGCCTGGTGCCATGCCCGCTACAAGGACTCAATCAGAGTCTGCATGAAGGCAGGGCTCTTCTCACGTGCACCTCTCCAAGGAACACCCGATGTCCGCTTCAGAGTGAGGTTGGAGTCCACGTAGTTGTAGACAAGGTCGTCACCCACTAGATCGCAAGTGGGGTCGATATGCCACCCCCCTCTCAAACCCTGAACTCAGTGACAGAAGATGGTGTTGCAGGATTATGGATCCGCACAAGACTATGTGCATCAAATGCTCAAGTCTGCGATTAGAGGAACGGGAGGCAGAAATGAGGGCACCATCCAACACCGTAGTGTCGCAGTGCCTGGGAGCATGCTTGCGGCACCACAAGCATGCTACCTTGCCATGCAACACTGAATGGCTCACGAAAGGATACCATACTGAAATTGAGACTATGATAACAAGCTGAATGTGAAATAAAAAAGATACATCTGCAGTGCTCGGGAACGTGCTTGCAGTGGCGCAAGCATCATCCTAGGCATTGCAGCAATGTTCTGTTTTAGCAAAGCAAAAACAAGAAAGAAATTATACTATGGTGTCGTAGTGCCTGTGGGGATGCTTGTGCCACCACAAGCATCCCATCTGCCATTATGGCAGACTCTTCCTGTGGAGTGCAAACAAACTGGATAGAAGCTCTATACATCAGACCACCTCTAGGAACTGTGAGAAGATAGTGAGCACAAAAATAGCAGTGTCTCTATTGTGTTGGGAAGTCTCCCTTTGTTAGAGACAGACTGTTCACACCGTTCCACGTTTTGATTATCTTCATGCCTACCGACTTTAGGAAACTGGCTAACTGCCGGCGGCACTTGGCATTGGCTACCTACAGGATAAGCAAAGCCCCATTGTTCGACAAGAAGAAGGCGCAGAACTTGAAGACCATGGCCAGTACTTATCGTCCCAAGCATTCCAGCTCGGAACACTTCCTTGTGGAGGGACGTCGGGAACAAGGAGGCCATTAGGAATGTCAATGACCACCAGCTCACATGTGAATCCTTCTTCTCTCCGTTCACCCAAGATGGACCTCTTGCAGCCTAAAAATAACATAGAACATTGAGTTAACTGTTGAATTGAAACAGACTTACGAGCAAGAATAGAGCTAAGACAGACATAAAACATCATGGATACAAACCAATGTCAGGAAGATGAAAGATTCTCCCAGATCGCCGATTTCTCCACTCCAGCTCCCACCCTTCGAGAAGCCATCATGTCTAGGAAACCCTTGACTTTGTGGCTCTCCTTTCTACTCCTCTTTGGACCTTGTGGGCCACCACTCTGTATCGCATCTGGTTCAGGGGGGTTTACGATCAGCTGGGGAGGATTCTGGGTTGCTACAACCTCCTTGACCTTCCTTCGCCTAGTTCTTTAGCTTTCAGAGCCTGCAGATCTCTAATTTCCTGCAACTGAGCGTCCGTCAGGGGAACAATCGCCGCCGCATGGTCATTGAGGTACCTGTGGTATTCTCCTCTATTGGTGTCTGATCCTTGGGGAGATCCAAGTACCATCCACAGTCCTTGAAGTGGGCCCTGGACCAGTCCTCCAAAATGCCTGTTGTGTACATTATTTTTGGAGCAGATGGGTTGGCCCATGTGTCAATGAAATCCGGGTAGGAGCTCAAGAACTTTCTGATAGCTATTAATCCACGGGGAATCAGAAGTAATCTTGTGTTTGAAATCCGACCCTCTTGGATGAATCTAGACCCACACTCTATCCTTGGTCCTTCAGCTATCCCTGCCTTTGTACAAATCATGCATACATCCTTGCCTTGTTGCTAGCAGCGGACACTGACGGTGTGGAGTTCTTCTAGAAAACACCCAACCCTACTTATAATACTAGTTCCAAATCTGAAATGCATTTGCTTCTCTCTATAATCCAACAGGCATTCACCTTTTGGTCTCCATTGTCCCACCATTGACCGGGGTCGGGAAAGTGTTCATTTCAAAGTTTTTCCTCATCTCTGTTATATGTTTTTGGATTTGCTGCTAGCAGCTGACGATGACAGCCTAGATTTGTTCTAGCAAACACCCCAACCCTACTTGGAAAAACAAGCTGAAATGTGTTGAGGTGTCTTCATAAGTAGCATCTCATTCTATCAATTGTGCTGCTGCCGCTATTGTTTCCACTTGCAACAATTGACCATCTACTCCAGCTGATTCTTGTAGCTATTGATTCCTCAGCCTGAACTTGAACATGAATCTGGACCTCTATCCCTGGTCCCTCAGCTATCCCTGCCCGTGTACAGATCATGAATACATCCCTCAGCTTTGCTACTAGCAGCTGACACTGATGACGTGAAGTTCTTCCAGAAAAACACCCCAACCCTACTTAACAGTAGTTCCAATTCTGAATTGCAACTGCTTCTCTCTGTAGTCGAACAAGCACTCACCTTTTTGTCTCCATTGTCCCCCCACTGACTGGGGTCGGAAAAGTATTCATTCCAAAGCTTATCTTCATCTTGTTATCTGTTTTTGGGTACTTTCTTGCTGCCACATCAGCAATAACTTGTCAAAGTCACTCCAAATCACCCCACATCCACCCAACGAGCTAACTTCTAGCATTCAATATGTAAATTCAGGGCTGAATATGATGAGAGGGCAAAATAGGCTGAAATAGGTCGAAGAAGAATTGGTAGCTGGAAGATATGAGGAGAACTTCACATCCCGAAATTAGGCATTTGTTGTGTCTTGGATGGAAAATATCTTTCATTCATTTCTGGATGAAAGGTAGACAAGGATGGACTTCATCTAGAATTTCGCATTTTCGTGCACATTCTAGATTTTCGTCAGTCTTCCAGAGAGGGCGCCAACTTTCATTCATCCATTCTTCATTCATCGTACAGTTTTTCATCACATATTCATCACATATTCATCCAACATTCATCCACATTCAGACAAATTATTTTCCAAAAAATGAGGGACTACTACCCGGATTTTGTCAACTCCTACTCGCGGAAATAGGCCTTCTGAGACATTTATGTCCGCGGGCATAGGCCTCATGCGGTTGACGTCATCCAAAAACGTGAACATAATTCTGCTCACGGAAGTTTCCACTGACGTGAGCTGCTCACGGACTAGCATTCCCCTGCAGAAAGCAGCGGGTAGTGTGGTGGTTAATAGCAACGTTGTCAGGTGGTCCTGTGGCAGTAATGTGTGTTATTAATTAATATATATTTTGTATAATGGTTCTTTCTGAAATTTTTCTAAGTCCTTGTTATTTTGCGGCGGCAGACCTTCTAGCGGACTGGCCAGACCCTCCAGTGGACTCTATAGGTGGACTCACGGTCCACTCTGCATGTAGAATCGACCCTCCAGCGGACTAGACTGCATAGTGGACCCTCTCCAGTGGACTCTGGAGAGTCGGTGGACCCTCCAGCAGACTCTCAAGAACAGACTAGACTATCCGATGGACCCTTTGGCGGACCCGGTGGATGGGCACTGGTCTTAGGAGCTCACCCATGGGCCGTACTGGCGGGGCACATAGGCGCATTGAAGACTCTATTATCTTTAAAATGAGAGCCAATTTTTTCAGCCATATCCAACTGCCATATTAGAAGATTATAATATTCAGATGTGGCCCAAAAAAAATCCTTCCTAAAAATGAAGGGCATAAAAAACCGTTTTTTCTTTTTTTTTCTTTTCTTCCCCCCCCCCCAAATTCAGGCAGTTTTTTCATCATATGATATTAGAGTCCCGGGAATTGTGTGCTTCACATGATAACAAACCTTCCCTGAAAATTTCACTTTTTTTCCACCTATTTTTGTGTGGACTGGCTCTGTACTCACAAACTTGGGAATCAAAAAAATCCAATTTGAAGCAGGTAGGCCAAAATTTGTGCTTCGAAAATTATGTAGGACAAATCTACCGTCCAATTTACTATCGTTGCGGTCCATGTCATCCTTGCATGCGAAGGCTGTCCTAGAAAGAAATTCAATCCATTTAGGTAATGTTCTAAGTCGAAAAAGATGATAAAGCAATGCTGCAACTAGAGGTATCCCCCTATTACAGCTGCACTATTGTCTACAAACATCCTAGCACCAACATACATGTGTTCTACGATTGTGGCCCGAAGTCCGCCGACGGGGTGATCCTTGGTCTGCGAGCTGTCTTGCCACTGTTAGATTGCATAAGGCTTTGGAAAAACTCCTTGTTGGCATAAAAATGGACTATCCCCGGGTGCAAGTCAAGGGAGTCCTAAGACAACATCACGTAGGTGGTTTGAGAGAAGATAAAGAGAAAGAAATGAGCAGCAACAACAATATGAAATAAAAACTTGAAATAGACATTGGAAGGCAGGACTTACTCACACGAAAAATCAGAATCAACGTCCTTATCGCCATGCTTGCCCTGATTGACCTCCACAGCAGCCTTTGACTGAGTGGTTGAGGATGAACCTTAAAGGAGAGGAGGAATGACATTGGCATACAGTTTGGAATCTCCCTCCATTCCAAAAAGGTGCCTATCTGCTGCCCTGCATGCATAGAGGGAAGTACATGCAATAGAAAGCACTTATTGAAAATTTTGGATAGGATGGCAAATGTGTCGCGACCCTATGCCTCATAGGGGCAAGAGCAGTCAAGACACAAAGTGGTTGTCCTCTGGTGGGGGCAACTTTGAAATTGGCCAAGTCGATGAGGGCATCGACTCCTTGTTGGTAGGGGTGTGTGGAGCCTTTTGCCTTGAGGGCAAGGGTGGGGGGTTACACATGAGGGGCTGCCCCTATGGTGGGGGAAATGGTAGCAGTGGGAGTGGGGTCTGAATGGTCCTTGGGTGGCAAAGTCACCCAAGGGAGCGGAGACACTTACAGGGCGGGGCTCCCCAACCGGTGGGCGGTGGGGACCCCGAGTATTGGGCTGGTTGCGGACTGGTGGTGGCTTAGAGCAGATGAGGGGAATTCACAAGTGGGCTTAGTGGAAGTAGGTAGGAGTCGTGGGGGAGTCTCGGGACTCACCGCGGGCCAATGGGTTCGCGGGGAGTGGGCCGAGGCTCACCACCGCGACTCATTACAATGAGTATAGGATCACCGTGGTGGTACACCAAAAATGACATGGGCTGCTTGTGAGACCCCCGCCGACACCTACATAAGTATATATAGGGAGTAGTAACCCTGAGAATGGTGCAAGCCTGTTAAGCGACCAAAAGCTAGTTAAGCAAGCAAGCGAGCTGGAAAGCGACTAAGTGCCCGAACTGCCTACAACCAAAGGGAATTTCCACTCAACCCGCGTAGTCGAGGGTTGCGTAGGGGAGCAAAGCGGGGGCTGTATGTCCCGGTGAGCAGCCGAAGCTCCAAGTTGGCCCGATGGCCAGGTTGGGGGTTAGGCGCGTGCACTAAAATGAATAACTATGACATGAAGGGGAGTTTACCGAAGTGACGTGCGCGACACTTGGTAGATCAACTCCTAGTGAGCCCGGTGGGGGCAACGCGGCACCGGAGCGGCGAGCGGAAGAGGCAAGCTGAAGGTGAGGCCGCTCAAGAGCAAGGAACATTTGAGGAGTCGGAGCCCGAGGATCCTCCGAAGGCTCCATTGGACCAACAAATGCCTAAAATGCCACAAGCCTTTCGGAAGGGCTTTTGGCTCAGTTTGGTGGGACCCTAAGAAATGTGGTGAAGGCTGCCTATGCCACTTCGCACTGGTTGTCTTCCAAGCCTCCCATTCCTCTTTCTTTGTCATAGCAAGCCAATGCATCACATTGTCAGACCAATTTGTGTGTCTTGGTCTCTTTCCAGGTCTAGGTCTCCTCCCAAGATGAATCTCAGTCGCATGCACTTCCCCTGCATGTGAATCCATTACATCTCCTGTTGCACTATCTAACCTATCTGATGTTGTCGTTGTCGTAGACATGATGTGGAATACATGAGCACAACAACAACAAACAACAGAGAAGGAGCAAAAAGAACTACAAAGCAAAAAAAAAAGCAAAGCACGAAGGAGAAGGAGATGGCGAAGATGGCGAAAAGGCGAAATGACGCGGACAACTGCCCGAAAATGGCGCGCCAGTTTAGATTTAGCACTAGGAGGGGGGTACTGCTAAAGTTGCTATAAACTATGAAGGATTATTTAAGAGTAGATAGCAATAGTTAGAGCTAAAATATTTATAGCAAGGTAGTGCGGCCGAAATTTTTATTTAGCAATAGTTAGCATTAGCCTAACATACGTTAGCAATGCGATGTGGCTAGGCCGCATCTGTTACATTTGTGCTACTCTCGAGCCATAGGACAGATAACAATGTTAGACAATAATGCATATCCCACAGGCACATGCGAAAGAGTATATTGTCCCAATGATAACCAAGTTGTAGCCCAGTTGTAATGGGCACATACCACCTCGGAAGTGGTTGTGGGTTCAATCCACCGATTGGTGTCACAAAGGTGTTCATCTTCCTGCTGGAAGCCAGCAACTAGCCCTTGGGGGTCAAGAGACACCATAATTTACCGTTCAGGAGACGTCATATGTTATATATTATTATTATTACTGTCGGTATTCTATGATTTTCTGGCTAAATGTAGTGTATACTAGGGTAGCCTGTGCCGTTGGCCCAAGTGTCCACTGTCATCTAAACCCAAGTGCAATCTCATATGTATCCAAGTGCGTCTCCTATGTCGAGGCCCAAGTGTGACCTCTAGGGTAGTCTGTGTCGTTGGCCCAATTGTCCCAAGTGTCATCTAAGTCCAAGTGCAATCCCCTACGTATCCAAGTGTATCTCCTATGTCGAGGCCCATGTGTAAAGAATTTATTTATTTTCGTGAGTTTATTTAGTAGTACTATATCCAATCATTGCTCCAGGAGAACCCACTTTGGTAGCCCTGCCGTTGGCCCATGTGTGAAGAATTGAAATCTAAGACCAAGTGCAATTTTCTATGTATCCGAGTGCGTCTCCTATGTCGAGGGCCATCTAAGCCCAAGTGCAATGTTTTATGTATCCAAGGGCATCTTCCATGTGCATCTCCTATGTCGACGCCCAAACCCATTGTGTAATCTCCTATGTATCCAAGTACGTCTCCCATGTCAAGGCCCGATTTATTTTTGTCCATGAACTTATTGAGTAGCAATATATCTAATCATTATTGATATATCGCATGTCGAGGCTCCAATCATTGTCCCGGGAAAGCCCACTTTGCTATTTTTCCCGAATTTCCAACGACCAAAAGTACTTGAAATTCAACATCTCCCACACTGCAGGTCCAAAAATTATGAGTCCAAGCTGGTGCACCCCTCCTCATGGAGGGCTTTCCAATGGTACCAAGCCCGAGGGCTGGGACACCGCGGTTTGGGATATCTCAATGCTACAAAACAAACAAATTGGCTTCCTTTATATATTGACTAGGGTAGCGTGTGTCGTTGGCCCAAGTGTCCAATGTCATCTAAGTCATCTAAGTCTAATCATTTTTAACAGAACCTACGACCTGATTTGAACCCCTTTCCTTGATATCCCTCCCCTCGAGGCTCCGATCATTGTCGAAGAGCCGACTTTGCTATTTTGTGTGAATTTCCAAAGACAAATTCAACATCTCCCACACCGCTGGTCCAAAAATTCATGAGACCAAGTTGGGTGCACCTCATCAAAGGCTTTCCAACCATACCAAGCACTCATGGTGGGGGGTGGGGCCCGCAGTTTGGGACATCTCAACTCCAAACAAAACAAACGTCTCTATTCATATATTGATGTGGTGAAATAAGTCTCGCTTAAATGCAGTTTTGCCGGATGAGGCGTGGGACCGTGGGTAGAGAGAGGGCGGGGCTGCAGCCACCGACCGTTTGGCCTGCCACGCGACGGGGCTGGTTTTGAGGCCTGCGGCACGTGGCTGGGCCCAAACTCAACTTTGTGGCAACAGCCCCTCAATATTGGAACCTATGATTTGATGGTTCAATTATTGAGCCTCCCTCTGTCAACACCGATTTGATTTAACCGGTGAGGCCTCACAAGCGGTGCCCAAACCCTTAAGGTTGCCTAAACCAAATTAGCAGGCAGTTAGGACGAATAAACAGGATTAGCGCACTTATTTCTAGGCTGCGCTCCAGAGCGTGTCCATACGTCGCTATTGGACCCGTTGTCTGCGCTGCCACGTGGCTCCCGCCAGCCCGCCCTGATCGACGTCCACGCCGAGCCTGTCCTTGTCCAATTGGTTCGGAGCCTGTGAGCCCAGGCTCGGAAGAGGGCACGGCTGTCTGCCGACCTTCCGAGGCGAGCCCGAACTTCTGCTCTCTCGGCGGGTGTTCCTTGACGAACCTGGTGGCACGCACGGTTACCGAGGCGGCGCCTAACTGGCTCGAGGCTTGGAAGCCGCCGCGGCGTCAGCAGGTTTCGCCATCCGACAGGAGCTTTGCCGTTTTTTCCACCCGCCCGGTGAATAGATGAATGATTTATGGAACGGTCGTTAACGAAGAAGGTATGGGTTTTATCCAACTGTGGGTGCATGTGCGTGTCATTAGAATTGCTCTGCAAATGGAAGCTTCCAGTAGATGCAATCCTAAGGCTGGCATCCAATGGCCCGAGTTTTGTTTGCGATTAATCACCCACATCATCATCCACGCACGACCATTAGGGTACGTATTCTGTGCTAATTAGGCCTCACTTAAGCGTGTTTTCAAATGTAGGGTGGCGAAAGGAGGCAGTAGGCCAGTACGGCAATGGCTGCGCTATACATAATCTGTGCTTGGCTGCCCCGCTCAAGACCTCACCTAATTCACCTGCTTGCTCTGCTCTACTTGCTCGCCTACCTTCCTTCCATACACAATTTGCCCTCCTTGTACATCCATCTGTCCTTCCTCTTGATCTTCCTGTATCCCTCTCTTGCTTCCTTTCTTCTTGTTCCTGCCTTGTTTCGATATGTCTGTGTCGGTTTCTTGTACCGTGCTGCTTGTGTGGCCCTACATCTCAGGTCCTTGATCCGTCCTGGACGTACCGACCCCTTTTGCCCTCTTCCTTCTGCGCGTATTGTCCAACGAGCCAGTTCGTCTGGTATTTAGAGGCTGAGTTATGCCGGGTTTCACGGTGGAGGAATAGTTTGTGGGAAAGTGCAGTGAAAGGGTAGCTAGGGCAACTTTGGACTTGTCAAGATACCTGGTGGAACGTTTCCCTCGTGGGTACTGCTCCTCCATCTTGTACTCGGAAAGAGCAGACATTTGGGTCGGGTCTTTCGTGGCAAAGCGAGGGGGCACAGATTTTCGGGCCGACGTCGAGCTAGAGAGAGGATGCATTGGAAAGATTTGATGAAGCAGGCACTGAGAGAGCCGTGGGACTCGTTAGGTTGTCTTCTTTCATAATACAAGCGAAGATTTTCATTTTCTTGGCAGTACAAGCCATCGGTTGTTCACCGGCCTGTAGCGCGGAAGGGGCAGTCTTTGTCCAGGGATACCGGTGATTTTTTGGAGTGTCGCTTGTCCTGAAGCCTTGGGTTAACTGTTCCGATAGATTATTGGCACCTTGTTACTTGTGTGTGAAATCGCACTCCGGTAGGTTCTCTCGGCACAATAGTTTGCACAGCACGGGCGACGCAGGGTTGTTGATAACTCTATCTTGGGTCTGGGATGTTCAGTTCATGAGTCCAAGAAGGGAGAAGAGTTCGCATCCTCTACAATAGAAGTGTATATTCCACGTAAGCAGGAGGACCGAAGGCTTGAACTGTGATTGAAGTTCTTGTAGAGGGACAAATTACAAAGCAGTGTGGTGGTTGCTTTGGGTGCCTTGAAGCTTGACTGTCAACCTGTGTGGAAAGGAAAGGGAAGCTGTTGGTGAGATAAAATCCTCCGATCAAAGGCTCGACAAGACGATGGGGTGCGTGAGTTCGAAGGTGGAGAATGAGGAGGGGGTGGCGCGTTGCAGGGCGCGCAAGCGCTTCATGAAGCAGGCTGTCTCTTCTCGACATTCTTTCGCAGCTTCTCATGCTCAATATCTGCAGGCCCTGAAAGGCGCTGGGGCAGCGTTCCGCCAATTTGCAGAAGGGGAGGTCAAGGATCCAGGAACTCCAAAAACAACTGTATTGCCGCCCGCCCCTTCCACTCCGAAGTTAGCCCTTATCCCTCCACCCCCACCCATGCCTCCGTCCCCTCTCTCTCCAATTCTTCCCCCTTCCCCGCCTCCTCCCTCACCTCCTCGTATCGAACTCCCAATCTCTCGTGCAGTAAGTCTTCCCACAGTCATCCATTCTGCTATCAGCCATCCAGAACCTATGATACTGGAGGAGCCGTGCTCCCCTTCTCCCCCTCTTGTTACGCCTGTCTCACTGGATGATGACTGGAAATACCTAGCTCAAGCGCCACCTCCACCCCCTCCACCTCACCCTGGCAACCCTCCCCCGCCCCCACCACCTGCTCGTAGCAGCTGGCAAGACCTCTTTCTTGACCCTTTCCGTCCTCCACCACCTTCTTTTCATCTCATGGAGCAGCGAAAGGCCAAGCAGCAGCAGGCTCAGGCCGCTGTGGATGAGAATAGGAAACTCAAGCAGCTCCAGGAGGAGGGGATGCCAGAACTTGAAGACGAGGATATCGATGGACCCCGTCCTAAGGTAACATGGTCATAGTACAGTTTTGGCTGTGAAAGTATGTGCGTATGTGCGTTTACCAGTTTTGAAGATTCATGTCCATCTATCTTCGTCGTTGGGGGGTGAAACTCCCAGTGTATGTGTCTGGTAGTGTCTGAATTTAACGCTGAACTGAAATATGGCTGAGTTGTTATCTTCTCTTTAGCCACAAGCCTACGTTAAAGTACATTCTGTCAGTCAGATTGCACTTGTGACTCTGATTGAGGTTACTCTACTGTATGAATGTTATAGGGTCTGCCATGATTCTCTTGAAGTGAGGGTTGTCTTCACTGGTAGCAATAAAATATTTCAGAAAACTGGGTTTACTCTGCACTTGCTGATGACCTGATTGAGTAGTGGTTCAGTTCGTGGCGCCAGAGGTGTTGGTCTTTCTAGAATTGTATTTACAGGGTCCAATATCTATCTTACTTAAAACTCATATATGCTGGTGTACTCACGTCCACTGCAGGATTCCGATGATGAGAAACAAGAGATTGAAAAGCCTGTAGAGAAGGTGGAGGTGATACCTGATCCTCCTGCCGAGACAGCAATAGTTGCGAAGAGTGAGGAGAAATTTTTTGTCAAGACTGAGAAGGAATTAGTTATTGTTGTACCTCCCAAGGGTGGACGGGATCTCCTTGATGTGCTCAGGGAGGTTGATGACCTTTTCTTGAAAGCTGCCGAGAGTGGGGAGGCAGTCTCTCGCATGCTGGAGACCAAGAAAGTCCATTATCACTCCAGTTTCTCAGAAAGTTTGCGAGGTAAGATTACTTGCACGTTAAAGATGAGAATTTTTTAACAGGTCTTGAAGGAGCCACAAGTCTTGTACCTGCAGCGGTACCTTGGTTTGGTCTTCTGGTGCAGTACCTACACATCCGTTTCACTCCCTACAACTAGGGTCGTTTAGTTCTTTGATTGTTGGAGTTAGAGCCTCTTCACTAATCCAACACTTCCCCACCTTCCTCGCTCAATGTGTGCTGGGCATTAGAAGTGGTGGGGCTCTCTCTCATGGAATGAAGTAGGTCATCGGGTCGTTTTCCTTTTCTTATACCAATCCCCAAGTCTATAATTGTCTATTTTAAAGCTACACAAGCTGAGCCTTGTGCAGATTGCACTTATCGACTTGTTCCAATAGTTTGATTTCTGGGGTGGATTGATCATACCATGTTTTCTGAGACAGGTGTTGGCGAGTCTGCAAGAATGTTCAATCCAACATTTTGGAGGCATCCAGTGAAGTCTTCGTCCCCAGGTCATCTCAGGTCTGCCAGCAGCCTGAGCACCATGAGTGATGACACTGCCAGTATAGGAAGCATCCGAAGCTTAAGCAGCTTGAGCAGTGTGGCATGGAACGAAGAATGTGGCATGACTGGCAGCCATGCATCCACACTCGACCGTCTTCATGCATGGGAAAAGAAGCTGTATGATGAAGTCAAGGTACAAATCGTACTTTCAATGTGTTATGGTTTGCCCCCCTTACTCCGTGAATTTTCGTTCTTGTTTGTTTCCTTCCTTACAGGTGGTTTTTTCCTTCCTTGCAGGTCAATTGATTAAGAAACAGGTTCTTAGTTTAATCTATTCTTGTTCTGTCTCCAGAGGCAATTTACATCAAAGGATTTTGTGTTTTAACTTGTGACTCCATCGTGTCGGGTGTACTGTCATTGTTTCGGTGCACGGTCTGCATGTTTGTTTACAGATACTATTTATGCAATTACAACTTTTATGTTGTTGCATCTGCTGGATGAGATGTCATCAAACGTTGGCACTGTTGAAGTTGAAGTTACATTATTGTTTGTATCACAGGATGCTGATGCACTGAGGATTGAGTTGGAGAAAAAGTACACATCATACCGAAATCAGGATGCCAAGGGTGAAGATCAGCTAGTAATTGACAAAACTCGCGCCACTATCAAAATGCTTCAGACTCGTATGGTGGTTGCTATTCAAGCTGTAGATAGTGCTGCAACCGCTGTGCAGAAGTTGAGAGATGATGAGCTCTACCCACAACTTTTGGAACTACTTGAAGGGTAAGAAGGGTCTGAGGAGTACATGTATATGCAAGTTGTCATTAATTGAGCTCTCGTAGAGGTTTGTGTAATAACGCAATGCAGAGCTGTGTAGGTTCAGTTTTTTCTAACTGCAGAAAGGGCTATCGCATGAGGAATGCAGCTTGTCTTCAGACAGTCAATGAAACATTATGCATGTTTGGTTTGATGAACAGAATGTCGGGCATGTGGAAGGAGATGTGTGACTGCCACCAAGCTCAGAAACTGGCTGTTGAATTGATGAGGTCACTTGACAAGTCTGTTGCGGTTGAGGCAACCAGCAGCTCTCACCGGCAAGCTACTGTTCATTTAGACTCAGCACTCAGCAAGTAAACACCTCTCTTATCTTGTCATTTTTCCCAGCTCTCACCGGCAAGCTACTATTGTTCATTTAGACTAAGCACTTCGCAAGTAAATGCCTCTTACACATCGGCATGTTTTTTCTTCTTTCCCCCAAAGATGAATAGTATATTCTGTATTTTTTACTACGAGTGTTGTATGGGAAGTATCTGACTTTGCAGCAGTGTGATCTGAAAGCACAGCTATGATGTCCATAGCAGGGATATTAAGCTAATTCAGAACTATATTTGGCTGGCGGACTGTCGGTTGTGACAGGTGGGTTGAGTCATTTGGAAGGGTGGTTTTCTCTCAGAGAGATTACATGAAAAATCTGAATGCTTGGTTGCGGCTGAGCCTCATGCAAACTGGCCTTGATGATGTGGAAAGAGAGAGGAATGGGTCACACTCACCTCGCTCCCCACTCCATAGTGTGGGTGCTGCCCCACTTTATGCACTCTGCCAGCAGTGGCAGAGTTCTCTTGATCAGCTGCCAGACAAGGTTGCCCAGGAAGCAATAGCTGGGTTTGCTGCAGTGGTTCGAGAGATGTCACATCTGCAGGCAGAGGAGCTGCGAATCAAGAAGAAAGTTGAGACATGTTTAAGAGAGTTGGAGAAGAGAGAAAGTTCTCTTCTGAGTGCATCAATGCGGGAATTGCCCTCCCTACCTGCTCTCCCCCTGCGGTCTCCGACAAGTACTTCTGCAGAAAGCGATGAAAACTACGAGATGATTGTGAGTGAGGGTGTTGCGGAGCGATCAGAGGTTATAGAGCGCAGAATGCGGCTGGAGACAGCGAGGAGGAAACTGGAGGAGGAGCGAGAGAGAGAGCGGAAAGCTATAGCTGATACCCGAGCCTACACCCTCAACAGTCTGCAAACAGGCCTTCCATATATGTTCCAAGCAATGGTTACATTTAGTACTGTGGAAGTCGAAATCTATGAAAAGCTCCATTCTATCGGTATGAGCAATAAGCTTGCACGCATCACTAACAAATGAAATTTGACAAGTGACATCTCCCCTTTTTTTGGCAATGGGTGGTTACTTGGATTAGGTGGGATAGGAAGAAAGAAACTGTGGGCATTGCCACAAAGCCTAGTTTGGTTTTTTCTTCAAAAGACAGAAAAGAGAAAAAAGAGACAAGTGGCCTTTTTTCCCCAATTCACTTATGGGTTTTTGGCTGGGCTTTGAGTGGAAGTGTGGTTTTCAACTGCCTGTCATGGTAGAGTGGCCCAGAGGAGTGTAGAGTATATGTATCATGCCATCAGAGAACAGTTAATCTACTGGCACTGAGTACAGGTAAATTTTACCTGTGAGTTATAGAGCAAAGCTTGTCTCACTCCCGTTGCGGTCAAGCCTGCATCAGTCCTTTTGAGATGTACATTACTGTCACTCTAGCTCAAGAGCAATAAATGGTGGGTATTTAGCTATGTGTTAGTCGCTGTGTGTAGCCAGTATATTTTTTGGATAAGCTTTGCAGTTCTTTTGGGTGGAAGGGTATAGCATGGGTATAGTGAGTGTACTTAAAAGGCAAACTAGGATGGAACCGTTGATAATTGCTACTTTGTAAAGCAAACACCTTGTCACTAAATTTTAGTTGAGACTGTAGTTGGCTACGCGGATCCTTTCCAATATGGTGTACATGTGACACCCATTTTGTAGTGAAAAAGTGCCCATCTAAAATCTTCTGTAACATAATTCTATGTACAACATGGTCAAACATGTATCTCAAATTTGTAGTCCCAATTGCGTCATTATTACGTCTCCAACGTTTTCTGCCCGAGGGCAGGATATATGTATATATATTAAAGAAATGGAACAGTCATTATTACATCTCCAACATTTTGTGCCCAAAGGCAGACTGTCTTTTTTGTTTTAGTTTTTTAAAGAAAGGGGACAGAGGCGGCCCTTTTACTCAAATTAAGGGAGAAACGACCGGGGCAAATGGATCCAATGTAATGTTGAAAGGAAGCATTTTGAGAACACATATGATGGACTTGGAAGCCACCGAAATCAAGCTTGCTTTAAAGCAAGCGTAATTCAAACACCAGATATGGTGAACTCGGAAGTGCCCAAAACAGATAAACGCAATACATCAAACTGCAAGCAGCCAAGATAAACGCAGAACTTTAAACTGCAAGGCAGCCAATGCAAAACGTGGAAGTGGTCAGAATTATGCTTGCTTTAAAGCAAGCATAATGCAGACTACATAAACGCACAATTTGCAAGTTGCCAAAACATTGTAATCTACAATGCAAGCATAATTCTCAGAAAACATATGATGGACTTGGAAGGAATGTTTCCTCAAAACCCAAAGTTATAACTCAGATCTGTAGATAGGAAACAGAGCATATGTCAAGACTGTGGGACATGAAGTATACTATCCCACTGCCTTGAAAACGATACATGAACGGATTCAAGAGTCAACGGACTCTGAAAAAGAAAATGAGGAAGGTGAAGATGAAGTGATGCAAGAGGCTTCACAGGTGCAGGATAATGAAGGGGCTTTGGTTGAAGTAATATGCCAGTCCAAAGCTGAGATTACAATTGGGCAGCTATTGGCTGTGGCACCCCATTGTAGACACAAGCTGTATCAAACAATCAATCAGATTGCTCATGTGACGGAGAATACAGACCTGAACAACAAGGTGACAAGTTATAATGTGAAACCTGAAGGGCCAGAAACTGTCATGGACTTTGATGATTCCATGCCAGTAATCCAATTGAGAATTGGAAGCACAGACCTGACTGATGTACTGATAGATGGAGGCTCGGGAGTGAATATCATGACAAACCAATTAAGGCAGAAGCTTGGTCTGAGTAACATGAAACCAGCCCCATTCACAGTAACAATGGCAGATCAAAGGAGTGTACAGCCATTGGGCTTGATAAGAGGGGTAAAGATACATATTCAGAAGATGATTTTTAAGATCACAGTGACTGTGTTGAAAATGGATGATGTCATGGAAGCTTACTCCTTATTGCTGGGTCGACCATGGCTGAAACAGGCCAGGGTATTCCATGACTGGAATTCCCAATTATTGACTGTGCATGATGGGAAGCACAAGATACAGATCACCACTAAGAAATCTGGTAGGCTACCTGCTACTCGGAGACCTCGTGGAGTCAGAGAGTATGACTGGAGGGGAGGGCTTGATGAGGAGCAGGAAGCCACTCTGTTTGCTGCACACCCAGAGTGGGAGCAGGTTGCAGAAATGCAACTGGGAGGCCTGAGTTGCTTTAAGGGTATATGTTGTGGTGCAGTAACAGCAACACCAAATGAAGTGGAAGAAAGTTGTCGCGCACCTCACTCCGGTAAGCTCCCCTTCAAGTCATAGTTACTCGCTTTGATGCGCGCGCCTGACTCCCAACCTGGCCGCCCGGGCCAACTTGGAGCTTCGGCTGCTCACCGGGACATAACGGTCCCCCCTTCGCTTCCCTCTAAACCCTCCACCTCTTTGGGACTAGGAGAATTCCCTTTGGTAGATGGCAGTCCGGAACAGCTCCCCACTCTTTGGTCGCTTTCCGGCTCGCTCGCTTACTCACTAGTTTTTGGTCACCAACGGGCTTGCACCGTTCTCGGGGTTACTACTCCCTATATATACTTCTGTAGCTGTCCGCGGGGGTTTCATAACCAGCCATGCCATTTTATGGCGAACCACCACGAAAACCCTCGACTCCCGGTGGTGAGTCGCGGTGAGTCTTGGCCCACTCACCGCGGCCCCAATGGACCGTGATGAGTCCCAAGACTCCCCACGACTCCCACCTCGAGGTCTCCACCCCATGGTGAGTCCTATGCCACCCCCACTAAGTCCCACTAAGCTACCACCACCCCTTGTGGAGCCACCTCCACCGCAACCCGGTGTGCGGGGCTCCACCTAGTGAGCGCCTCCGCCTCCTTGAGTGCCTTGGGCACTCAAGGGTGCTTCAGCCCCCCATACCTATCGCCGCCGCTGCCCCCACCACAGGGGCAGCCTCTCATGTGTCCCGACCCCCTGCCCTCAAGGCAAAGGGCCGCGACACACACCCCTACCAACAGGGAGTCGATGTCCTCATCGACTTGTCCATTTTGTAGAAACGAACATCCAAGTTGTGGCGTCCCACATCAAGGAGTTTGTTTCCGTACCATGGCGTCCCATGGCAAAGAACCAAACCCCACACTTGACTCCACTCTCCACTAGCTAGTTCGGCCGACTTCCTCCAAGTCCCGGCCAAGGGTGGAGCCTCTCCAGCTCCTCCCAGTGCACTCTTCTTGGCCTACTTCAAGGCCAAGGAACGATCCTCCCCGAGGATCGAATCGCCTTACTGCAACAACATTGCTTGCGATCGCTCATGATGCCGCTTTTGGCATCACCTTGAGCAAGGGTTCACCTGAAACCCTCTTTGACTAGGAAGATAACCTTGAACCAACCGTGCGCCCCAATCACTACAATTGGGTCCGCCTTGGAATGCTGGCCTGAGGTACGGGAACACGCCGAAGCCGCACTACGACTTCGTCCCGAGGCTACACGATTATAGTACGTGAACGGAAGCACGTAGCTTCCGCGTTAGCCCGCACTACAAGGCAACCCCCTCGGTAGCGCAGTTATAGTACGCGCACGCGCCAGGTGCGCACTAGCACTTGAACTCCCAAATAAGGCGCAAGTTTCCTTGCCCCTTGGATGGGAGTCACCCGATTTCGGCACTGCGCAAACACACGATTAACCCAATTTACCTCTCCCACTTTTGTAAGCTAGCATGCATTCTACACACCAGCCAACCACACCATGCATCACCATTCCAAACACAATAGGACGCACAATATTTGGAACCCATTTCCTTTATCACAAATTTTTGTACAATACAAGTTTTTGCAATCGGATTCCTGAGCTAGCTAAACCGGGCTAAGCATGCATTTCCTCCCCCACGCTCCAAGGTTGATGTCCCCATCAACGCTTCTTCCGCTTTTGAGGTCGCCCTTCGAACGCTGCAACTGCCTCGGATGCGTTTCCCATTTCTGAGGCACGCACCCAAGATGCCTCCACAAGATGATAGCCCTTCCATTTGACGAGATACTCCGTTTCTCGGTTCTTGAACCTCCTCGACTTAAGTATTGCCTCCACCTCGTACTCGGGTTCATTTTCATGATCCAACAGCATAGGTGGCGGACGCAACACTTGCTGCCGATTCGGACGTGCTTCATCTTTGAAGTAAGGCTTCAAAAGGGAGACATGGAATACTGGGTGCACCTTGCTGTTTGCTGGCAGCTCCAATTCATACACATCCTCATTCATAACCCTCCGAATGCGAAAGGGACCCGCATACGGAGGTACGAACTTCGGACTCATTTCCGGAGGTAGTCGAAAATTCTTGATGTTCAACCAGACCTCTGTGCCTGCCTCAAACTTCACTTCCCTCCGCTTCCGATTCGCCTGCCTTTCATACCGTTTCCTAGCTTTGGCAATGTTGTACTTTGCGAGCTTCAACAAACGCTCGCGTTCTTCAAGTACCGCCGCTACTGCCGGTTCCTCAACGTCCTGGGCGGCCCAACTTGTCGGCACCAGAGGTGCTTTTCCATAGACCAACACAAAAGGGGAAACTCCCGTCGCGGAGTGTTCTGTGTTATTATAACAGAACTCTGCCGCGTCTAAGTGTTCCATCCAGTCTGATTGGTCTGCCGACACGTAATTCCGCAAGAATTGCTTCACTACGGAATTCACTCTTTCCGTTTGGCCGTCCGTCGTAGGTCGGAAGGCGGTGCTCATCTTCAGCCTCGTCCCCATCTTCTTCCAAAGTGCTCTCCAGAATTTACTCGTAAACTTTGGGTCGCGGTCCGAGACAATATCCTTCGGGACTCCATGATGCTTTAAGACGTGGGCGAAGTAAAGTCGCCCTGTCTCCTGCGCAGTAGCCGTCTCCTTGGTGGGGATGAAATGGGCCATTTTACTGAACCTATCTACCACCACCATGATTGCATCGAATCCTTTTGACAGCGGCATAGCAGTCATGAAATCCATCGAGACGCTTTCCCAAGTCCCCTCTGGAATCGGCAAGGGTTGTAACAGCCCCGCTTGCTTTTTATACTCGCTCCGGTTTTGTTGGCATGTGGTGCATGTCTTTACATACTCCTCTGCCTCCTCCCTCAGTTTGGGCCAGAAATACTCTTTCTTCAAGAGTGCCGCAGTGCGCTTGGCTCCACCGTGGCCCGCAAGCGGGCTATCATGGCATTCTCTCAAGAGACTATCCCTGATCCCTCCCTTTGGCACATAGAGACGTTTTTGCTTATACCGGAGCAGTCCGTTTTGCAAGTGGAACTGCGATTTAACCCCCATTCTCAAGTTCTGCATCACGCACTTTGCCAGCTCATCCTTCCGGCAAGCCTTCCGGATCTTCCTTTGGAGCGCCGTCTCGCCCTTGTACACCAACAAGAGCTGCTGCTTTCTACTTAAAGCATCGGCCACCACATTGTCCCGTCCCGGTTTGTACTGGATATCCACGTCGAACACTGCCAAAGTATCTTGCCACCTAAGTTGTTTTGGGGACAACTTGGGCTGCGTGGCAAAATACTTCACCGTGACATTGTCCGTGAACACCTTCACTGGGTTGGAACCAACATAGTGGCGCCAGAGTTCAAGGCAATGTACCACCGCCTTCATCTCTTTTTCGTGCGTCGGCCACCGTCGCTCCACTTCATTCAGTTTCTTACTTTCGTAAGCCACTGGACGTCCATCTTGCATAAGTACACCCCCAATTGCGAAGTCTGATGCATCTGTATGAATCTCAAACGGACGATCGAACTCCGGGATTTTTAAGACTGGAGCTTCCGTCATCCGCTGCTTCAATTCAGCAAAAGCTTGGCCACAAAATGTGTTCCATACCCAGACTTTGGATTTACACAGAAGGTCCGACAGCGGCCCCGCGATCTTGGCGAAATTTCTCACATACTTCCGGTAATAGGAGGCGAGTCCTAGGAAGGATCGCACTCCCGGGACCGAAGTCGGAGGCTCCCAGTCCAAGATCGCCCTCACCTTTCTGTCATCCATTTTGATCCCATCCTGTGTAATCACGTGCCCCAAGAACTCCACTTTTGTGACCCCGAATTCGCACTTTGAAGCTTTGGCATACAGCTTCCCTTCTCGCAATTTTTGGAACACCCTTTTGAGGTGCTCCAGGTGCTCCTCCTTTGTTTTCGAGTACACCAAGATGTCGTCGATGTACACGATCACAAAGTCATCCAACCACTCCTGGAAAAGGCTGTTCATCAGCGTGCTAAATGTCGCTGGTGCATTGGTGAGCCCAAAAGGCATCACCAAGAACTCATATGAACCATACCTTGTCCTGCACGCGGTCTTCTCCTCATCTCCTTCCGCCACCCGAATTTGGTGATAGCCGGAGCGCAAGTCGATCCGGCTGAAATACTTCGCTCCTGCCAACCGATCGAAGAGGTCGTCGATCCTTGGCAAAGGGTACCGGTTTTTGATAGTCACCTTATTCAGAGCCCTGTAATCGACACACATCCGCAGCGTCCCATCCTTCTTGTCTGCAAATAGCACCGGGGCTCCGTAAGGTGACTTACTCGGCCGGATGTACCCCTTTGACATTAGATCTTTGAGCTGAGTCTTCAGCTCGACCAACTCTTTGTGGCTCAACCGGTAGGGCGCCTTGGCAGGCGGTTCCGATCCCGGTATCACCTCAATTTTGTGGTCAACTCCTCTTCGCGGTGGCAAGCCGCTTGGTAAATCCTCTGGCATCACATCCTGGTATTTCTCCAAAATCCCCTTGATCCAATCTGGGCTCGGCTCCCCATCGCCTTCTCCTTTCACTTCTCTAATGTAAAGCAAAAACTGGGACTCGTGTGTCTCCTCCACGGCCCACTCCTTTGCTGATAGAAGGTTTATTCGCCCTCCCACGGATTTGGGCGTTTCCGACACTCGTAAAACCTCGCCACCATTCCCACATGGCAGCGTGACTACTCTCTTGCGGCCATCTATGACCGCTCCGGATTTGCTCAAAAAGGTCATTCCCAAAATGAGATCCACTCCATCGATCTCGCAGATAGTGAAGTTCTCACGTCCCTCCCAACTCCCCAGTTGAAGAGGAACATCAAACGCCAACCTTGTCGCCAACTGAGGTTCTCCTTTGGCAGAGCGCACCTCAATAGAGGCCCCCACGTCACTTGTCGGGAGTCCCAACTTTCGCGCCGCCGCCGGCGTCATGAAGGAGTGCGACGCTCCTGTGTCCACCAACAACGACACATTAGTTCCGGATATTATCCCATCCACGAACAATAACTGACTCCCTTTTCGTAAGGCGCCAGTTTCCTGATACAACTCACAAGAAAATTTGCCTACCTTGCAAGTCCTGGCGACCACCGCTTCCACCAAGCGACTGATGGTATCTTCCGACAGCTCCGTGGTCGCCCGAGTCATGTTCAATTGCCGGGGCTTCGTGCACTTCTTGGCCATGTGCCCGGGCTCCCCGCAATTGAAACACACTCCATCAAAGGTCGCCTTCTGTCCGCCATAAGTCGCTCCACCCGCTTTTCCTTTCGAAGCACCGGGTGCCGCCTTGACGTGTGAGGGACCTCCCTTCGATTTCCACGTGCCATTTTCGCCGCGTGGCCTATCCCACTTCTTTTCCGGTCGGGAGGAGTCACCTTCCCGCCGGGTCTTCTTGTGGTTCAGCTCCGTACGGCCTTGTCTCTCACCCCTAGGGACATCCGAGAAACATTCAGCTCTCTCAATTGCCTCGTTCAAAGTCTTGGGTGGCTTCTCCTCCAACTTCCGCCTAGCCCATGGGGCCAGTCCCGCCACAAAGTTGAAGACCATTTCTGGTTCTGCCATGTCCGCGACTTCGAGCAACAGCACATTGAAAGCCTGGACATACCCCCGAATGTCATCTGTTTGCTTCAAATTCCTCATCTTGTCCCGGGCAAGCCAGGATGCGTTGAGGGGCACAAACTGTCTCTTCATCAATTCCTTGAACTCACTCCAGTTCAAGGTTTCCGGGCTTGGGCCTCGGTCGTGAAGGCGTTTCTGCCACCATTGTTGAGCATAGCCCCTCAAATAGGTGGGAGCCACTTCCACCCGATCCTCGTCACTCAACTTGGCCGCCCGGAAGTACTGCTCTAGCTCCAGGAGCCAGGTGTTGAGTGCCTTCCGGTTTCGAACGCCCTCGAAGGTGCCGGGTTCCTTAGGCTTCACCTTAAACTTTGCCTTGGTGGAAGTGGCATTAGCCGCCTTCAACACGTCTTTCAACGTCCCGCCAAACTGCGCCAACAACCCTTCCCAAAAGGCTGTCGGCATGGGAGGCATCTCTTGGTTTGTCGGAGCTCTCAAAGATTCCTCGGGCTCCGACTCCTCGGATTCCTCCCGCTCCTGAGCGGCCTCGTTTTCGGAAACATTAATCGCTTCCTCAAACGGCCGCCTCGGTGACACGTCGCCCCCATCGGGCTCACCGGGGTCATCATCTTTTGGGCCGTTCCGCTTTCGCTTCGGCTTGCCCGACCCCATGATGAGGCCAATCCCAAGGACGATCGCGTACTGAACTCTAAGCTCTGATACCAAGTGTCGCGCACCTCACTCCGGTAAGCTCCCCTTCAAGTCATAGTTACTCGCTTTGATGCGCGCGCCTGACTCCCAACCTGGCCGCCCGGGCCAACTTGGAGCTTCGGCTGCTCACCGGGACATAACGGTCCCCCCTTCGCTTCCCTCTAAACCCTCCACCTCTTTGGGACTAGGAGAATTCCCTTTGGTAGATGGCAGTCCGGAACAGCTCCCCACTCTTTGGTCGCTTTCCGGCTCGCTCGCTTACTCACTAGTTTTTGGTCACCAACGGGCTTGCACCGTTCTCGGGGTTACTACTCCCTATATATACTTCTGTAGCTGTCCGCGGGGGTTTCATAACCAGCCATGCCATTTTATGGCGAACCACCACGAAAACCCTCGACTCCCGGTGGTGAGTCGCGGTGAGTCTTGGCCCACTCACCGCGGCCCCAATGGACCGTGATGAGTCCCAAGACTCCCCACGACTCCCACCTCGAGGTCTCCACCCCATGGTGAGTCCTATGCCACCCCCACTAAGTCCCACTAAGCTACCACCACCCCTTGTGGAGCCACCTCCACCGCAACCCGGTGTGCGGGGCTCCACCTAGTGAGCGCCTCCGCCTCCTTGAGTGCCTTGGGCACTCAAGGGTGCTTCAGCCCCCCATACCTATCGCCGCCGCTGCCCCCACCACAGGGGCAGCCTCTCATGTGTCCCGACCCCCTGCCCTCAAGGCAAAGGGCCGCGACAAAAGTAATTACCCACCTCATTTCTATGAAGAGAAAGAAGGGGAAATGGAAATCCTAGAGGAACCAGCCACCATTAGTCTGCGGGATGAGATAGTGGCAGGCTGGACTATCTCAGCTGAAGAGCAGGTCAGAGAAGTGAATGTGGGAACTGAGGAAGAATGGTGAAAGTTGGGGCTGATTGGGAGCCAGAATTCTTTGAGGAAGCTAAGAGCTTGTTTATCAAATACAAAGATGTATTTGCTTGGAGCTATGAAGATCTGAAATGGATACCACCTGAAATCTGCCAGCATAAGATTGAACTGGAACCAGGGTCAATACCAATCAAACAGGCAAGGTACATGATGAATCCCAACTATGCACAGAAGGGTGGGGAGGAGATTAAGAAGTTGGCTGAGGCTAAGTTCATATACCCGATAGAGTATACAACTTGACTATCACCCATTGTGATAGTTCCCAAGAAGAATGGCAAATTGAGAGTTTGTGTGAACTATAAGAAGTTGAATGATTGTACAAAGAAATATCTTTTTCCTTTGTCATTCACAGAAGTTGTACTGGACACTGTGGCAGGCCATGAGATGTACTCATTCATGGATGGCTTCAGTGGGTATAACCAAGTACAGACCAGGGGAAGACTGCTTTCATTATTGACTGGGGTGCTTATGCATACAAAGTCATGCCTTTTGGACTTTGTAATGCACCAGCAACTTTCCAGAGAGTGATAAGTGAATCTTTCCATGAGTATTTGGATGATTTCATGCAAGTATTCTTAGATGACTTCAGTGTATACAGCTCTAAAAATGAGCACTTGCAGAAGTTGGAATTATGTTTGGCCAGATGCAGAATGAGAGGTCTTGGTCTGAATCCAGAAAAGTGTACTTTATGTGTGAACTCAGGGGTATTTCTGGGACACATTGTGTGTAAGAAGGGACTGCTTGTGGATCCTAGAAAGACTGAGGCCATTAAAGCATCCCCACCACCAGTAAATGTTAAGGCTCTAAGGAGATTCCTTGGACAAACCAGCTATTACAGAAGGTTTGTCAGACGGTATGCACAGATGGCAGCACCATTGAGCAAGCTTTTGCGTGGACAGTTGAATGTCAATAGGCTTTTGAGGAACTTACATTGTCAGTAACAACTACACTTGTACTTATTAACCCTCATTGGCATATAGTATTTCATGTACACTGTGATGCCTCAGGAGAAGCATTGGGGGCTGTGTTAGCCCAAAATGTCACAGGAAACATAGATTCACCTGTGTACTATGCTAGCAGATTGTTGAATAGTGTTGAGAGGAACTATAGCACTACAGAAAGAGAAGCTTTAGCAATGATCTATGCAGTCAAGAAATTTAGGCATTATCTACTTGGAAGGAAGTTTATGTTTTATGTGGATCATCAGGCTTTGATTTATCTGGTGAACAAGCCTTTGATAAGTGGCAGGATAGCAAGATGGTTGATTATCTTGCACGAGTTTGAATTCGAAGTTGTTTACAAGCCGGGACGTTTGCATCTTGTGGCAGATCACTTGTCACGCCTTTCAACAGGAGAACCTGCCACAGGAGTAGACGATCAACTGTCTGATGCGAGTTTATTTGCAGTGGAAGTGTAGGGAGCGGATGATTGGTTAGATTGGCAATGGCCAATCAGATATTACCTTACTCATAGACAGTGCCCACCCAGTTATGGGAAGGAGCAGAGGAAAAGAATAGCTATCAAGGCATTACCATACACTATCATAGGTGGAAGATTGTATAAGCTAGGACCTGATGGAATTCTTAAACGATGCTTGTACCACCATGAGGTAAATAAAGTTTTGGAAGAAGTTCATAAAGGAGTGGCTAGAGGCCATTTTGGAGAAGAGACTACCAGTAGGAAAATATTACTTGCAGGTTACTGGTGGCCTACTTTGTTTAGAGATGTACACAAGTATTGTAAGAGTTGTGATGAGTGTCAGAGGCTAGGACCTTTGCAAAGATCTGGGAAGATGGCTTTGCATCCTACGATGCCTACTGAACCATTCCAGAAATGGGGATTAGACTTTGTTGGACCGATTAATCCACCAGCCAGGAATACACAGAACAAGTATATAATCACAACCACTGATTATACCACAAAATGGGTGGAAGCTAAGGCTCTGAGGGACAACACAGCTAAGTCCACAGCAAGGTTCCTATATGAGAACATTCTCACAAGATTTGGCTGTCCCCTGGAATTTATCAGTGACCAGGGAAGTCATTTCATTAATGAGACCATTGAACTATTGACTAAGGAGTTCATGATTGTGCACAGGAAGAGTACAACCTATTACCTACAGGGCAATGGGCAGGCAGAGGCCACCAACAAAATACTATGCACTATCTTGGCTAAGATAGTCAATGCGAACAGGACAGACTGGGATACAAAGCTGTTGACAGCTTTGTGGTCATACAGGACTTCGTATATGGACGTTACTTCCAGTGAAGTTCTTATTACCTACTATGAGAACTGAATGGGGAAGGAGAATGGAATTGGAGGATTCAATTAAAGTAAGGAAACATGAACTATATCATGTGGAAGAAGTACGTGCTGATGCAGCAGATAACATGACCAGAATTCATATGAAGAGGAAGGATCAGTTTGATGAAGGTAAATTGAAGACTTTTAAGACAGGTGATTTGGTACTGTGGTTGCAGAAGAAGGGAAGATTAAAGCTTCTAAGCCTAAATCACCATGGAAAGGACCTTATGTCATACAGAAGATATATGATAACAACACAGCTATGTTACAAACCATTAACAAAGAGATGCTTGGTAGAGTCAATGCCAATAAGTTGAAGGGATACAGTGGTATCCATGATAGACCATTGCAGCATGATTTGCATCTTGAAACACAGATGCAGTCACAGACTACACCAGTAGCACCAGCGGAGCATGAAGCACTTGTCATAAAGCCGAATGTGTATGGCCATAGCAGAGAACACAGGTGTTCACACAGCCATCACAGTCCACCACAGTCTAACACAGCATATCACAGCCCACCACAGCCTATTACAACATATCATAGCTTACCACAGCTTGTCACAGCCTGTCACAGCCCACACAGGTCGCACAGTCCATAGGGGCAGTGACAGATGGACACGTGTTAACGTCAGTTAAGTGGCCGGTAAGTGTAAAGACAGTTTGGAAGTCAAACTCGGAGAATGTGCCACGCGGACAGAGGGAGATGAGAGAGTGTTTGAATTCAAACACGTGGCCTAAGGGGCAAAAGACTCCGCATTGCATGTACTGCAATAATGAGCGTCATCACACAAGAAGACAAACAGGGCCGTCAAAGTACCTACCCGGTACATCAGCCGAAACTTATTATGAGCCCATTAATGCATCAAGAGGACAGATAATGGAACACTTTACGCGTCCGGCAAAGGGGAACCTTTGCCACATATGCAGTCCTAGTGGTCATTCCAAGATGGAAATGTGAACAAATTAGGGTAAAAATGAGAAGTTACCTAATGAGGCAACGGCTAATCAGCAACGTGAATTTTGTGCAAGAGACTCCATTCAAGAAACAAGAACAAGAAACTAAGAAGATTATGAGCGGAAGAATAGGTGTTATTCCGGATAACCAGTGTCTTGACAGGAGGGGCAATCAAAACTATAGCTTTGTAGCTACGGCGGATATCACGGACTATACACTAGCTCTACTTCTTACGCAGTGGCACAAGGAAGGACAGGTCGAAAGTACTGTCTCTCTCACTCACTATTTGCAAGCCCCGCAGGCTTACACCCACTTGCCTGTTCCATTCTGTGCTAATCACACTTTCATGCTATACGCATTACAAGCTTTCCTGCAGTTATTCCAAACAGGGTCTTCGTTGTCCGGGATGAAGCGAATTAGAGAGATGGAGGATCTACGAGTGAAGAGCACGATGATCTTACAGAGGCAAACAATCGCCATACCACAGGCAGTGCAGCTGTTGAAGGAATTGCGGTTGGAGGGATTGTTGCGCAAAGAGTGGTCTTTGCATCATCGGGAATTGATGATCTAGTTCATCAAGAACTTTGAGCCAAAGACGGGAGTTACCCAGGTGAAGGGCGTAGATATATAAGTTATTCCGCAGTACTTGCAACAATTTTTTGAATTATCATCTGGTAATGTGAGCGTGGATGAGCACAGGGCAAGATTGCAAGTAGGGGATCTTTTCCAAGAAACGAGTTTCTTCAGGAACCAGGGATTCACTTGCACCAAAGTTGAGTATCAAGGGTTGAGGGAAATTGGCCAGATACTAAACATTTTGTTTGCCATGAAACAGAACCAACAGCATCTTAGCAGATCTTTTATGGAGGAGATTCTGAAAGATTTGAGAGGAGAGGATGTAGCTTGGGCGGAGATGATGCACAGTGGTCTGGTGGAGGAGATGAAATGATTACAAAATACTACTGCCAAGTCCCCAATTATTGTGTCTGGCCCAATTATTGCACAAATCATCTTTGATTTTTGCTTGCTTGATGCGCAAGAACATAAAGTAATGGGGGTGTTTGAGGCAGCCACAACTGCAGTTGAGGAGCAAGGCTCTTCACAAGGTGAAAGAGGTTTAGAGAGGCAGCACCAGTCCAAGAGACAGAAGAGGGACGCAACTGGAATGGCAGACCCACTGGCCGCAAGGAACCCTCACGATGATGTTTCCATAGCTCCTGCACAGGATGGGGTGTAGCAGCACAATAGGCTGTTATTACTGGAAGCACGGCCATTAGAGAGGGAGGAAGAAGTCACCTTAGTACCACGGCCAGCACAGCAAGCTGACCAGGTTGCCCCAGTGGTAACTCAGACCGGACATGTTGTTACACTGGAGCCTCTTACTGTGGAGAGAGAGGGGTTGGACATCCCCACTACAGAGCAAGTAGTGGCAGAAATTGAGAAGGGCGACCTTCTCTATGAAAACTCTGGCATGGTCGGAGAACCCATGGTACCAAAGATGCGGAGTCTGCCCAAGGAAATCCCTGCTGTGCAAGTTATGCCCAAACTTGTGGCGGAGGTTAAAGGGGTAAAGGGCAAGGGTACTGCAGCACCTGTGGAAGATGAGGTTGCTCAGGAAGAAGATCCTGTGGGATCATGGCCTGATTGGTTTGTGAAACATCCAACTGTAGAGAATCAGGAAGAACAGCAGCAGGTTCTCCATGAAGACCCACAACAGGCCATGCTTATGAGTTCCATAAGCAGGACTCTCAACCTATTGGGCACCTATGTCAAGACTCATGTTCCTTCCACTCAATTGGTAGCATTGTGGGAGGAGCTCAAGCAAGAGCTTGAGGTAAGAATTGCCACTGAGTGTGCAAACAGGGTGGATGTGGAGGCCAACCTCAAGTTGCAGAAAGAGTTGGAGGACACTAAAACTGCCCTACAGCTTGCGAATGAAGATTTAATTGAAGCAGGTCTTGAGCAAGAGAAGTTGCATGAAGTGCATAAGCAGCAGCTATACCAGATACAGATTCAGCATGAGGGCAAGTTGCATGAAGTGAAGTTGCTTCATACAGAATTGGAAGCAGTCCATCAGAAAATGATCATACAGTGTGCCACACTAACGACTAATCTGGAGATGGCTACACTGGAAATCAAGAACCAAGCTGAGAGATGTATAACGGCGGAGACAGAGTCAATGGAGCAGGGGAAACTCATTGCTGACATGAAGGCTACTATCTGTCGCAATGAGGATACCATTCAGCAGTTCCACTAGGTCGATGTCCAGAAGGACAAGTACATCTTTGAGTTGCAGCAAACCATCACAGTACGGGACAATGAACTTTCTGTGAGTGAAAAGCTTGGAAAGAAACCAATAATCTGTCAGCTGCCTATGCAGCTCTGGTTGAGCCTCATGCAAAGCGCATGGAGAATTTACAACAACAGTTGGAAGCATACCGGCTCAAGGAGGAGTAGGATCTCTGTGGTGTTACACATGACTTGGTGGATAATCATCTTTTGCAGGAGTGGTTAACACAAGGGCCAGTGGAAGGGAAAGCACCAAGAAAGCTCACCCAAAATGAGATGAACGATTTCAGGCTACAGATGCAGAACATTGCCACAACCACTGTAGACAATATCTATAGTCGGATAGCTGAGTTACAGGAGGATGTAGAAGGGCTGTAGACTCAAGTGGATGACTTGAGCTCCAACATTGACAAAAGGGCCTTTGTTCCTGAGGAACAGCTCATGGCTACTTATTTGCACGCAAGGACTTTGATTTTCCAATCTTCAGCACAGGAAGTGCAAGACTTGTCAACATCAGGAGGGACTGTGGCAGCAACATCACAGCAACCACGCCAGGTCGACAGTGTTGATACCATGGCACTGCAACAATCACTGTCTGAGGTTTGGGGTGATGCTTCTTTTAACCCACCTACTACTCCTGCTGCACTTGAATACAATCAGGCTATGATTCTACCCTTCAACCAAATTCCCATTGTTATGGATTTGGCTTGGAAAGAAATCAGTCGTCCAGAGTCTTTGGCACACTATTACCACATTATGCACATTTGGTTGCCAGTGGCAACTCTTCATGAGCCCATGAGCCCATGAGCCCATGAGCCTATGAGCCTATGAGCTCATGAGCGGGCATCCGCGGAATTGGAATTTTCGTGCCTTTATTGACGGTGTTATGTCCTCTTACCTCGATAATAGGGTCTGTTTCTCCTGGTCCAGGATGCGGAATGAGGTATTTCAGCACCGTTATTCCACGTCACCACTGTAAAACATTGTGCAGGACATGATAGAGACATAAAATTGTAGCCCTCACAAGCCATTGTGCTGACAAGGTAATTTATTTAGGGTCAAACGACAGTTGAACTTGCAAACCCCATTCAACTCAACATCAAGCCCACATTGACATGACACTCGAAATGAAAACATCAAGCAACCACAAGTTTTTATTTTGTACAGCGACTACTCCAAGCTTCCATCATCAGAAATACCACTGCGGCATAAGAAACCTGTGGAACTACCATATCCCGGAGCCTGTGCCCTCCAATCACCCTCCACAATGATCCTTACCGCGCTATGCTGCTGCGTTGACATCCACAACACGAACCACCGAGTCGTCGAACCACAGGTCCAGAATTAGGAGTGGTGCGGTAGTCGTCCACTGCGCATTGCCGTTTTCTGGATTAAGATGGCGAACATAAAGATACAAGATATCTATAGAGGTCACGTTCGTGAAAACATGCAGATATTGGAGGCCTCCTATTGGGACCTCCTCCACAGCGTCGTGAAATTCGCAAACATCTAGGACAAACCTGTTCCGATTCTCCCCTAGTGTCAACAATATATTCCCTTGCCCATAAGAGTGAGTGAGCAACTCAAGAGCCCTATCCGGGAGCAAATACTGTGGAGGTGTAGTATAGTTATGGTAGTAAGACCTCCAGAACTCGCCGAAGCAACATCTCATGATGAAGAGACGAACACTCCGTCTTCCAGGTCTATCTCGCACAACAAGTATCCACTGTTGTCCACTAGCAGGCCTCACCCAAAGAGAATCCCACAGAAGTGCTCGGAAACTCGTCACCCTGCGTGTACCTTCACTGAAGTTCAACTCCACCATAATGTCTCCCATCACCGGCTCACGCAATCGCGATCCTCGAATCCCGCTCCGTCGAATGCAGAAGGCACTTACACAAGGCGGCATTGAGGAAGTGTGCGCCCACCGGGAGTGGAGAGGGACAAGTAATCACTATTGTTTTTCAACACGGAGATGCAAACATTGAAAACCCAATGCGGAAAACCTTCTCAGGTGATCTTCTCTGGGGCAACGGCAATACGTGCCCCCATTGGCCAACAACGGCTACCTACACAAGCGATAAAAAATGACTGGGGCTAGAAGGGGCTTGACAGAGAAGGTGCCACGACATTCGGGAAGAAATTGTGCTAAAACCACCGCCGTCCTAAAACCACCGACCTTGATATTTCGGCGCCGAAATTCCCAAGAGCAATGTGCTAAAGTGGTGTTTTGAAGACATCCACCGGGGTATTTCGGCGCCGAAATTTCCTTTTGAAATGTGATATAGTGCCGTATTTTATGGCGCAGAGCGGGCTATTTCGGCGCCGAAATACCCAAGTGCAATGTGCTGAAGTGCCTTGTGCTGAAGGCTTCCATCGTGATATTTTGGTGCAGTAATTCCTTCGTGGAATTTTATAAGGCCCATATTATGAAGGCGCACACTGGGCTATTTCGGCGCCAAAATTCCCAATAGGAATGTTAGAAACGGCAGGGTTTTCATGGCTTCAAGTTCGCGGTTCGCTGGTGTGCATAAATTACTTGTAGGGTTCTTTACTTAAGTTTGCGTCTCTTCTGCTTTTATTATTACATTGTGGTTGGCGGAAGAAATGTAGGGAATCGGACATGCAGTCTGAACACAATGATTTTTGAAATCGTCAATATTTTCAATAAGTGTTTCAAAACTGTACAACAAAAAGATCCAAATGAGACTTTGCTATGGTGAGGATCCGCGATCACTGTCCGATGCATCCCCGGCCTCATGCAAGGATGGCTGCCTTCCACCTGCCTCCGAACCTGCACTGCCGCTACCGCTGTTACTCTGAGAAGCCCTCCCCTCAAAAATACCATCCTCACCAGCTGGAACTGTCCACCTGGGTGCGGAACTGTCCTCATCATCCCCCTTGCTCTCGGACGCGGATTCTATGACGAACTTGCCTACTCTGCCTTTCACAATTCCATGTTTGGCCTCACGCCTCATTATAATTCTCTGCTCATTCCCGAATATCAATTGCTCAAACCGAGTAGGCCTATCCTCCCTTCTGATGGCTTCTTTGGCAGCCGTGTCTGCATAGGCTGGTAAAAAAAAGGGCTTCTGGGGACTCGCGAGAAACGATTTTCTGGCAAAGAATGGCCGATGCGATTCTGTCTCCTCCTCTGCAACAGGGTCCGATTCGGGCAAGTCTCCCAGCATTTCCTCGTCGGACGACTCTGCAAGGCTGAGTGTACACACAAACACAGAATGAAGCACATTAGACCATTCAAACAGGGAATCATCGGCAGGTTGCATGGTCCCTACAACCGAAACCAATACACTTACTTTGGTGCAACTCACTCGAAGACAGGCATTGGAGGAAGCGGCTTTGGGCGCCCCTGCATCATACAAATTTCTTGGACTTCCTCCTCTTCCTCTTCCTCGTCCCCTTCCACGTCCTCTTCTGCGTTTTTGGGATCCTCAGTCGGAGGCAGACACTGTAGGCCCGCCAAATTGAAACCGTACAAGGCCGTATTCCCCTCAAATGAGAACACAAATCGGTTGGACATCCTTCCAGCCCACATACAGGCACCTGCGAATTCATATGACACAACCACAGCCAAAGTCAAGAATGACTCGCTTCCTCGCGCAAGCAAACATACACAATCGGAAACGGTGTCAATTTCGGTGCCGCAATCACTTAACGCTCTAACCTGTATTTGCAGTGACGTCAAGGACCCTGCCTTCAACATCCGTACACGTTTCCATGAGCGTCTGGATGAATGCAGGACTCCTGGTCCTGCCATACCTCCAAGGCTTGCCCGACAAATCACAAAGCATGTCCTTCTCTCCCACATGGTTGAACAGGACGTTATACTCCAGTGGATCAACTGTGGAATCAACAAGTCTACCTGCTTGACGTAATTTGAATTTCGAATATTCCTTCACGAAGCAGAATGCCTAAAAGATAAGAATCTGCAAAGAAGGAAATGAGAACGTGAGAGGTGGTCTACACGTACATGGGCAATTTTGGCGCAGAAATTGGCAGAGCAGAGGAGAACCGCAGCATACCTTCTGACCATCGTTGAGAAGACCCTGCGTGTTGATGCAAGTCCAGATCTTTTTCAGGATGGGTGCTGCACTTCTCCCCGTCCATACTTTGATATCATTCTCAGTGACTTCTCCATCAGCTGCTAGCACAACAACACAGCCGTCGTCGTCCAACATGTTGGCTGCGAACCCGAATGTGTGGCTCAAGTATCTTTCGTCGTACTTGTTCCACCAGGGTAGTGAGCCCAGCCCCAGTATCTCCTGCCCATCCGGGATATCCACAAGGATCATGTCGATGGAGGCTTTCACCGCCCTGCCCTCGACTGTGCTCTTTTTGCCGTGACTCGTCGCCACAAAATACTCCATCATCTTTGTGTAGCCAAGAGTGTCCTCCATATCATTGCCAGTGGCCTTCATCTTCCCCTTCCCCTGGTAGGCCTCGATCGCCTTCCTCAATCTCGTTTTCTCCAGCCTTCTGGTCAGAGCAGTTAGGAAATTTTCATTAACACACTCCACAATTGTGGGTGTTTTGAGGATTTCCCTGCCCGCAATGTGCACCGCACGGTAGGGTCTGCCAGGTGCATCCTCATATAGTGATCTCTTCGCGCCGAACCCCTGGAGCGCTGGCCCTTAAGAATTTTCGGACGAGGTGTGGCCCCTTGGGTGTTATCCTACTAGAAATCGTCGTCGGAATCCTCGTCATCTGGCTGACTATGTTGCTGCTTCTTCTTCTTGGGTGTGGGGGTCTTCGTCTCTTGCCCCTGTTTGCGCGTTCATTTCTTCCTGTCCTTGGGTTGCTCAGCTGCCTGCTTCTCGATCTGCTCCTTCGCCAACGCTGCCGCCTTGGCTGACTTTCTCAGTGCCTTCTGCTTGGCTGCCTCCTCTGCTTTCAGTCTTTCCGCGTCCTCTGGTTGGGGATCCGATTGCGCCTTCATAGCCCTGGCATTTGCTTCCTTCTTCAAGTTAACCTCCGAGAGGTCAACGGTCCCACTTGGGAGATCCACATACCAGGGACAGTCTACCAAATGCTCGTCATGCCACTCCTTTGCCATTACTTCTATGTACATCGTACCACGACCTCCAGGTGTCCTCTACGCCAGGAAGAATGGTGGAACCTTTTGAATGGCTCCGGACGGAATGAATGCAAAGTTTATGTACCTGCAATCACGAGGCAGTTCAACAAAAATCATTCTACTGATGCATCATGCAAGAGGAAGTTCTCAATGCACAAGGTATTTCGGCACCGAAATACGCAGTGGACCGTGCCCCAATTACCCAGCACTCACATCTGTTAGAGGACTGTCTGGGACTTAGACACTTATACGGGATCTGTAGGGTACCCTTAATTTTTGCACAGATTGAGACCAACAGGAGCCTTAGGGGTGACAGCAGCGCACTTTAGAAGGGGGTTACACAGCCCATCACAGCCAACACAGCCAGTCACAGCCAACACAGCCCATCACAGCTTCACACAGCCCGACACAGCCCATCACAGCCAACACAGCCCGTCACAACCGACACGGCCACACAGCCAGTAACAGCCCGACACAGCCAAACACAGTTGCACAGCCAGTCACAGCCCGACACAGCCGGTCACAACCCGTCACAGTTTCACACAGCCAGTCACAGCTTGACACAGCTGTCACGACCATAGGGAAAGGATAGCAGGACAGGGAACGACTGTGGGGAACAACACCTGCGAAGGGAACATGTTAGTTCACGGACGACGGTTAGTGAGGGAAGCGGTTAAGAACAACGGATAGGAAGATAAAACGAGGAGCAAGGACTGAAGGGGGGCACTTCACGGGGAGACTTCTTGGTCATGCATGAGAGGGGATCGGGCGGAGAGCAAGAACGGAAGCAAAGATGGAGAGCACGGTGAAGGAGGAGAGATGATTAGTAGATGCTTGTTATATGCAAAGTTGTAGTGATATTGTAGAGCAAATTAGAGACACAATGGCTTCGGCCTGATACCTGATAAATCATAATCTGATACTTATACGATACAATCACACTGTGTAGAGATATCTGAGTGAAGCTGTGGAATGAATGGATGAGTTGATGGAATCCAATAGATTGATGAAGCAAACTGATACTTAATTATCAATGGTAAGGTAGCTAACATGAATGCGGAAAGGGAAACAAATAGGAAACACCCCCATGATACACTAGCTGTAGGTCATGACTAATTGTTCTGAGCGGGCTGAGTACTTAGAGATTTCCAACTCTTCTATCTTGGAGTTTCCGCCTCGGATAGCGAAGGGATGGGTGAGTAAAAGCCGCGCGACATTTGGCGACCATACTGGGGAACTGAGTCATGAACAACCAGATGTGACAGGCATCTGGTGGGATCATGGTGGTTGGACCATTAAAGAATTTGAAGTGAATCAAATTCCCTGTGGAACGAAGGAAGAAAGATTGTCCAAACAATTCTTTCAAAGGTTCTTGGAATTGCCATACGGTTGTAAAGAAAATATTCTTAAGCGAGTGCATGATGCTGATCCGGAATGGGGTCTGGAGAAAGGAGTGATAAAGATTTATCAGGTAGCCTGTAGAGGAAGAGCACGTTGGTTACCAACGTTGGTTTATGTGATAGCATTGCTATCCATTAAGCGAGTAGAGTTTGAAGGCTGGGAAGAAAGAAAGGTGAATGTTTATACTCATATGCATGAAGAGCTTGTATTGGTAAAGAATTGGATTCCAAAGGATATTTTGTGGATCAAACTCACACCAAGAACAGCTTTTCAGACTTGTTTGCCATATGGTTATATGGTAACGAAGACTTCAAGTATAACCAAGGGTGCATTGAAGCTTGAAAGAAACCCAAGCATATACGAGAGATATTACAGAAGAGAGTTTTGGTTATTGCCACATTAAGAAGAAATGAAAGACATGGGACATGAGTGATGAAAGAGAAGATAGACGCCAGAGATATTCAGTAAAAAGAGAAAGCTATCTGAAAGCTAATTATCCATATCTTTGGGAGAGAGGAATAGACATAGGGGAATCATCTGGACCTCTCACACCATTAAGATCAAAGAGTACATCACCCATACCGGAAGAACTAGAGTTGGATACCACTCATTCTGTTTCTTTGCAAGAAAGATTAAGGGAATTGGTGCGAGAAGAAGATCAATCACGAGGTGAAAGATCTGAGGTACATCCCTGGATAAAAGATTTGACAGAAATCTTTGATAAGAGTTGGCATGGAACACCAAAAGCAAGAACTCCAGTTTCTGAAGCGGAAGGTGAAGAAGGAGGAGAGAATGTGGCAGAGCCAACGGAGAGTTCAGACTCTCCAACACCATTGCAGTTGAGTTACATGAGTGAAGAAGAAACCCAAGGACAGAACTTGGAGGATGAAAACAGGGAGAAGAAATTGGAAGAGTATGAAGAAGTAGACCCAACAGCTGAGGTTGAGACTACAACCAGGACATCCCAACCCGTTGGACCTGGATCAAGTGGAGCACTTGGATCACAGGCCAACGAAGGTGTCGGCTCAGGGGGATCAGGCGGGCGGCCTGGATCTGGCTCTGGGGGACAGGGAGTGTGGGAAGTAGTGCAACTGAAGCTGGGAATACTGTGAATATCGTGGGGCCAGTAGCAGGGAGTGCTCAAGGGCCACCACTTGGTGGAAGATCCACCACAAAAACAACAGGTCCAGAAGGACCAACACCAGCAAGGGTGCCAGCACCTGTCAGTGGGCAGAAGGTAGGGCCACAGATGGCGTTACAACCAACACGGGCAAAACCACCCTTTCCAATATATTCAGGAAAAGGGGATCCCGATGTACACATTAGCCAATTTGAGCACATGTGTATAGTGAACAATGAGAATGGCGATGATGCCAAGATGAGATTGTTTCCTTGTTCACTTATCAAGAAAGCAAGTGAATGGTATGCAAGATTCCCTGATAATCATTTCCTAACCTGGAATGGCTTGAATACAGCATTTTGAAATAGGTTCAGGACAAGTAAAACTGAGGATGAAGTGTATGGAAGTTTACAACAGTTAAAGCAAAAGAAGCATGAAACTGTTGAGGAGTATATGGAAAAGATGGAATTGATGATGAAAAAGCTGGCTGCAGTACCAGCACCCGGTTTACAGAAGACTTGGTTTGTGAGTGGACTAAGACCAGAGTTGCAAAAGAAAGTGGATATTTTACCCCATAATACAGTGGATGAGGCATTTGAAACTGCAAACAGAATTGAGCAATTGGGAATGCTCAGGAGAGAGAAAAGGGATGATGAGGACTCTGAGGATGAGTCAGATGAAGAAGAAGAGCAAGAACTAAAAAGGAAGAGTAAGAGAAAGGAGAAGTTGAAGAGGGATAACTATGAAAAAAGATTGGAAGAAATCTTGAAGAAGTATGCCACAGAGGCTGTAACACATTGGAGGAAGGGTGTTTGGTGTGCAAAGTGCCAGAATGAAGGCCATACCACCACAGAATGCCACATGAAGGAGAAAGGGGGTTGCTATTCCATGAGCTCATGAGCGGTGAGCTCATGAGCTCATGAGCGGGCATGGCTAACCCATGAGCCGCAAAGTAACACACTTCGAATTTCGGCAGATTTTTTTCGGGCCAAAAACTATAAAATAATCAAAAATCGAAGATTTCCGCGCTCATGCTGGAAGTACTCCGCTCATGAGTACCAGTGTACGCTCATGACTTGGAGCCCAGGCTCATGGACCGCCAGGCCAGGTCATAGAATAACAGAATTCTGGGCAATAACGGCACCGAAATTATCCCAGAGGCAGAGACGCAAGCGGAATTAGGATCCGGGTTTGCAGACTCCGAAAACGCAATGGCGACCTATAACCGTGGATAGTACTATTGCAGAAGTGCAGGATGGTTGGTTATAACGAGGCCGTAATTGGGAACAGGAAAAGAAATAGCGCGCTGAAGGCTCGGGAGTGAAGCCAACAACGGTGAAAGTAATTGGGCTCTGCCAACCAAATACCCGGCTGCATCCTCCGGAATGCAGGCGATAACGGCGCCGAAATGGGCCCCGGAAACCAAATACTCGGCTGAAGCCACCGGAGAGCAGCCGATAACGGCGCCGAAATTGGGTCCGGAAACCAAATACCCGGCTGAAGGCTGGGGATTGCAACCAATAACGGCGCCGAAATTGACCTGCGGAAACAAAATTCTCGGCTGAAGCTTCCGCACTCCATGTAATAACGGCGCCGAAATTGGGCGTCGGAGAGCAAATACCCGCCTTACGGTGAGGGAGGCCTTGCTCTCATTTTGCTCTTCACTCTTCTCTGTTGTGCCCATGTCCTCCCTGCTTTGAGTTCGTGTTGTGTCGTGAGGCCATGTCGTGCCCGAATCACATCTATCGACGCCAGACGGGAGTCATTTTCCCGAAAGCAGACGACATCATTGTCTTCCTGGATGTTTACAGGGAGATCCTCGACTTGTCCAGCTGAGAGCAATGGAGTTTCTTCCAGGATTGCACGACTCTCCTGGACCCCGGCTGGGGAGCAGGTGGTTCCTACGCATCATGGACCTGGACTTTCCGCATGTGTGGGAGCCGAACAGATCACGCACAGCGTTGCTGTATCGCTGGAATTGTTGCGAGTGGACGTATGATGAGTGCATAGGTGAAAACTTTACGCGTGGACGGACTGGCTCGGAAAGTGGGGACATTCTCTTCAGTTATGAGGATGAGGAGGAGGGGAACACAGGGCCCACTGTGAAAATGTCCTTCTACCAAGGGGGCGCTATCGATAAACACGACATCCTCGTTAGTTTCAACCGGGCGACAGAAACCACTGACATTTTGTTCAAATATAGGCACCCGGTCACTCAGGAGGTCCTTGAGAGGCCAGTTCGAGTTCCTTCTTCTTGGGCGAGGGGACCATAGGTCTTGCATGCTAGAGTAGACATGTTTCAACTTGCTGACACTCATGGCACATACATTTTCATTCAGAAATCAAGCAGCTTCCCTGTGCCATATGGGGAATATACAGGCTTCGATAATCTTCTGTTAATGTTATTTGCAATTCACTGCCAGTATGCTGGGACGTGTCCTTTGTCGTATGGATTGCTGTTTGCACAAGGTGCAGTATGCAAATGCTGGAATGTGCAGTAGGACCCTTCCCACTGGGACACAGAACTAGCAATCTTGTAAAGGCATCACATTTGCAGAACAGTAACAATGTATTTGTAGCAAATTGGAGTCTTCTCATAAAGGTGGACGAAATTCACATGTAGCCATGGCGATGCGGCACCACCAAGTGTATAATTCCTCACAAAAAAATAGGGTGCAAGAAGATGAATGTAATATAATTGCCACTAACTCCTTCCCGAATGTGGAATGTCAAGCAGTCCGACCAGTATCCTGCCGTAGGGCCTTGTGCAGCTCGTTGAAACTCAGTGTTGGAGCATGGATGAAGACGTCCACTGCGGATATGCAACTCATGCGCTTCATAAAAATGTAATAAAGGTGTTTGCAGGGGACGTATGCTGCATTCCTCGATTCCATAACAAGGAAGTCCTCACAGTTGCAAGCTGGGTACTGTGAAACCGTGATTGCATACACGACACTGCGCGCAGCAGACCCGGCTGTTGACAACTGAAATATGCGCCCCATCCCGGGGTGAGGAACATCCCTGCAACCTTGCACTATGCAGGGCATTGCAAGAGCGTTGGCCATCCTGGTGTCGTTCGCCTTTGTTGGTGGCCGCCGTCTTTTCAGTTTACCCCACCGATGGGTGGGCCAAGCTGCGGGGTCACCCACCGGTATGCGGGGCGAAGAGCTTCTCGTGGGAGGAGGATGACGATTGGGAATTGGATTTCGTGGAACGTCTGTCCTCTCCACCAGTCGAAACCCTGCACTTCCTAGAGCGTCTGCCTCCTCCAGGGTAAGATCTGTACCACTTGCCACAGGCCAGACTGCCGGTGGTTCAGGCATGCCTTGTACACCATACTTGGGCTTGCCGAACACACACGACATGATGTCGTGCCTGCAGAACCAAAACTCCTTCAGTGTGGCCTCCACAAACTTTGCGCACACAAATCTCCCTGTGAAGCAAGGGGCAGGCACACCGCCCTGCGGGCTCCTCCGAATCATCTCATTGCATCTCTGGTTGGTGTCGACACGAACAGCACAACATTTGCCACGAAATGTCGGACGGGTCCGTGCAATTCTCCACTGCGAGGCCGACACATCTCGCTCCACGATTGGAATGTTGTATTGGGTAACGAAAACAGGAGCAGAATGCCCATCCTCGGCATGTTGTCCCGAGTCTGGCAGCGATTCCATGGATGCTGCAGGAGAGGGGGTACGAGTCCTGCTTCGTGGAGGCGTGGGACGCAACATCGTTGCGCCCCGAGGTTGAGTGCGGATGTTCATATCTGATCTCCATGAATCCCCATCCCCTCCGGGCATGTCCTCAATTCTTCTCTTCACCGGCCGGCTGCGGACATCGCCCTCCAGGCAGTTCCCCCGACTGTGTAACGGCGTTGACCTTATAGTTTCCCGCAATGCAGCAGTCCATTTTTTGGGATCGGTCGAACGATGCGCCGCCCTCATCAGCATCTCCTGCCTGTCTGGTCCGATACCCCATTGCTTTCCTCCCAGAAACTGGTAGTAATGAGATTGTTGCATGATGGCCCTCACAATATCTTCTGTTGTTGCTGTCAACATGTCAACGAGATGTGCTGCAGAGGAAGCACGCCAGGAAGAGTGCACCGATTCGGCCATGTTCGTCGTCGGCATATCCGTGTCATCCTCCAAGCTCATGTCCTGTTGAAGGAAATTAGATATGTCACTGATTGTGGAGAATGTCCAAGCACAAAACAGAACAATTGTCAAGTACAGAAATGTGTTACCTGTCTCATGTAGTCTCCAAACTGGCGGAATCTATAATGCCACCACGCAAGCCACGTTTGCAGTTCTGGCTGATCTTTCACATCCACTGCCCCTGAAGACACCCACCAGGCGCGTATGGTTGCAAACTCGGTCTCCGCCTCGTCGATGGAATTCGCATTTTTCCACGCTAGGCACATACTGATATGATCCTGCCGGTGGCGTGACGCCACGAACCTTTTCGTGTTTTGCGTCAAACTCTGCATGAAGTGGAACCCGCAAGATCTCTCCTTTCCTTCCATTGGAGTCTTTGGGTCGTCCCCATATACCCTCCTAACTGCAGCCCAGTTTGCCTGGGCATTGTCAGCCATGAAGCCCCTAAAATCGGGAGGGGGCAACTTGGCTCTCGCCATTTGCTCATTAATGCCGCGCCACATATGCAACTCCGAATCTGTGTCTTCTCCCTTCATTTCGCAGATAGCAATGGTCATCAACTTTCTGCAATGTGGGTCGTATACATGTGCCCCCATTGTCACCCAATCGTGGTTGGTAATTCGCCGGATGTGGTCAAACATGACCCAACAATTTGAGAGGTCTCCACTGGTCATCCGCTTCACCAAATCGACGCCGCTCCCCGGTCCGCACGTTGACATCTTAAATATGAAGCACCTGTCCATCTCCGAGCCTTGACCAGGAAAGAAGCTGCCTTGGATGAAGTCGTAGCCGCATGTGCGTTTCACTTCCAAGATGGAGTGCATGTCTGATCCTCTTCCGATTCGTTTCTTGCAGCTGACAATGTGGTTCCTGACATTGGGGCTGCACACATGGGAGACAGCTTCCAGCAGGTCCTTCATGTCCCCCTCGCCCAGCTTCTCTCTTGTGCTTCCGTCCTCCGACATTATTCTGCCAATTGCAATCCTATGTGCCGATGCGAGCTGTATCTGCTTTGGTTTTGCACCCGGCCTCAACCTCACCTCCTCCTTGATAATATCCTGGGCTTGTTGAAAAGCGACTCTGCAATTGCCTCTGGCGAGGGGGTGCTCATGCTTTCCGATGTGAATGCATGCTCTGGTGCACGCTGGGCCGACGGTCCCGACGTAGTACTGCTTGGCGTTGCACACTGCCATGCACGTAGGGGCTGCGTTGCAATGGGCACACTTGAACGTCCCTGCAGGAACTCTACCTTGAGGCCAAAATGGGGTCGACGAATTGCCAATCCAGTCAGTCTCATTCCTGGTGCCTTTGCTAGTGTAATGGTAACATGTGCTCGAGAAACATTTAAGATGCCCAGCACACAATACATATCTCACTCGAACTCCATCACCCAGGTTGGACGATGAAGTTTTGGTGACACACCAAGGGTGGCCGTCATGTTTCCTGTTCATTCCTGCGAGCATGCCGTCTGGGCCTGCGCCTGCCGGCACTGGAGGGAACTCGTAGATAGCATTCCCATCCACAACATCAGGCAAAGTTTCCACAGAATGGATTGGAGTTTTGTCGTAATCAAGCCTAAGAAGGTCACTGGAGCGGGAACCCGTTGTCTTCATCCTCCGCAATATGTCGATTACTGAGCGGACGGAAGTTGAGTCGGACGGTGTATGCTGAACACTCCTAGTGACGGACGACTTCGAAACATACGATGGAAGGACCATACAGTCTTCATCGTCACTGGATAAGTCCTGGACGACTGTTTCCCTGTTTTCCTGGATTTCCCTTTTCACATGTTTGGGCTTCTCTGCTTGTGAAGAGGTGCCCACATCCTTCACATCTTGCACCCCAGACCCTCTTGTGGAAGGAGGATCAACCAAGTTCCAGCGTGGGAACTCTTTAGGCACGATTTCACCAATGGCACTGTACCGGATGGATTCAGAAGCTGGGAGCCGCCACTCTTTGCCTTTTCCGAAATCTGCATGCAGAATGACGGCACTTTCCAGAAAATTTCCATAAGCATCCTTCGTCTCCTCTTCCAAAAACACCGTTCCAGGGCGGAGCCCGAACTTCACACACAAGTACTGCTCAGTGACAATCGCAAATCCTTGGTCGCAGGGTATTTTAGCTTTCAGAGAATCAGGATGGAAGTACACGTTGACCCAAACACGGGAGTCCATTTTGAAGACGGGACCTCTCGGTACGCTCCGCAGCGAAGTCCTGCAATGAGAAGAGTGTGTCCTACCTAATAACACAAATGATTTTCTGGAGGATTCCGTATCCAACATGATGGGTGATCAGTGCACGTAAAGATGAAGGTGTGTAACGTACGTTAAAAAAACGGACGAAAACAGCAAGTTCACATCGGATATTTGGTGCCTGAATTGTAATGTACAACCACTTGGGGTACAATAAATCAGGCCTTCCCATGAATTTCGGCACCGAAATCTGGATGAACATCTCTGTCATGTAACAGCTTTGGAAGCCAAGGGATGAATTCTGGCAACAGAAATCGTAATTTGTTTACCTCATAAAACTGACCAAGCACCCAACGGATGGATTTCGGTGCCGAAATTCGGATGAACTTCTTCTTCATTAAATTGTATCTGCACATATGGGTTGAATTTAGATGCCAAAATACGGATAAATGTGTTCCTGATTACAGTCGTGATTGACCACGTGTCCGGATATCGGTGCCGACTTCCGAATGACAGTAATCCTGATTCGGCAGAATGGATGTATTTCGGCGCCGAAATTCATTCTTCATCTCCTTTTCCGACCCTAATTCTGCTGCCCTGCGTATGGATTTCGGTGCCAGAATTCATCGGAAGTCCTTTCTGTTTTTATTTTTCTTTGCGACAGATGAACTTTGGCGCCGAATCTCATCCAAGTACTCCCTTTTAATTTCCCTTTTTCTTCGAGAGCAATGAATTTCGGCGCCGAAATCAACCAAAATCCTCCGATTTTTTTTTTTCCTTCGCGAGCATTGAATTTCGGCGCCGAAATTCATTCCAAGTCCAGGAGATATTTTTTATTTTCCTTCGCGAGCAATGAATTTCGGCGCCGAAATTCATCCGAAGTCCTCCAGAAATTTTTTTTTCCTTCGCGAGCAATGAATTTCGGCGCCGAAATTCAGACGACTTCATCCCTCCAAATTCTTTTCAGGGTTTTAGCGGCGGATTTCGGCGCCGAAATTCATCCAATGCCTTCCCTCCAATATTTATTTTTCTTTGAAATGGATCAATTTCGGCGCCGAAATTCATCCTTACTGTCCGCAATGAGTAACTCTAATATTACATTTTCTATGCGACGGATGAATTTCGGCGCCGAAATTCGTCCAAACCCGGCACTTACTTTTTGGTTTTGGATGATAATTTTCCGTAAATCGTTGGAAATACCCCGTTCCGACGAATATAACAGGAATATTCTGCATTTAATGGAGAAATCGGCATATTAAACCACTTCTGTCAAAATTAATTGCATTTTAGCCGTTTTTTTTTCGTTTGAAACCGACAGTATCCATGAAGTGGTCTTTTTCGCACGGGACGTTGCCGCACATAAAGTATAATTTCGGCGCCGAAATTATAGTTAAATGTCCAGAAATGGCAAGTCCAACAGTCATGGACAGCATCCGTCAGGGGCAATGATGGCGGCAAAGCATAGCATCGTGCAGATTTAATCTTCGCTCTGGATGAATTTCGGCGCCGAAATATGGATGATTTCACCTCGTCTACGCGCGGACGCTCATATTCGTAATGAATTGCGGCGCCGAAATATGGATGGAATGTGCCGAAGTGCAGCCGTTTCCGTTGTCCCGGAATTGATTCCGGCTCCGATATCCCACCGACAGGTTTGCTCATGACGAATGAGGACTTGCGAAGCGATGAATTTCGGCGCCGAAATATGGATGATTTCACCTCGTCTACGCGTGGACGGACATATTCGTAATGAATTTCGGCGCCGAAATATGGATGAAATGTGCCGAAGTGCAGCCGTTTCCGTTGTCCCGGAATTAATTCCGGCTCCGATATCCCACCGACAGGTTTGCTCATGACGAATGAGGACTTGGAAAGCGATGAATTGCGGCGCCGAAATTTGTAAGTTTGTGTATGAAAGCACTTGAATAGGATGAATTTCGGCGCCGAAATTCATCCGTCCGCTGATGAAACGTACCGACCTGACTGTTGAATGTCATATGCAGGCGATTTTCATGGCGGTTGGGTTTCATGATGTGCGGATATTTCATTCAATGCCGGCTGCTCCGGGAACCGCATCCGGTGAACGGAACGTATTTCGGTGCCGCAATTCGGATAAACCGTCATACACTGGTGGCTGGAACTGGCACGCGTCGTGTTCCAGTCGACTTCATCCGTGCGAACGTGTCAGGGGTCACAATCTCTTCATCACCCATACGGCAGAAAGTGGTGGACGGTGGCAACGCTTCGGGAGACGTGGCTGCTTACGCATCTGCTCGTGCATAGTGGTTGCATGTTCCACCGCTTCGCTCTCTCGCTCCTTGCCCTTCTGCAGTGACGTTCTCCTGCGTTTCCTCTCCTTATGCGGCATAGTGGTAGCATAGAGTTTGTGGAAGGTCAGGCGACTCCGGCAAAGAGGAGGACGCGGGATTTTGGGAAGCCGCCGACGACACGACTTAAGCTCCGTCTCATGCATGAAATGCAGACGTCGTTATCCGGAGACTCGGATCGCCCACCAGTGAGAGATTCGTGCTTCGCGGATGTGAAGCACTCCATACGCAATATTCCTTTGACACCTTTGTTTTGGCGTGCAGTGTCTCATGTTTTCCTGTTTGTTTGACATGGGAGCTGGGGAGGGATCGCAGGGGGGCGAGGCAACACAGTCAACTTTGGATACTCCTGCCCGGGTGCTGCGCTCACAAGGTGGAAGTGCATCGAGGCAGACGAGTCCTCATTCAACACCTCAGATATCGCCTCCGAAAAGCCCACCTAGAGTTCGGAAGCCGAGAAAGCAGAAGGAGCCCATGGCTTCGCCAGTAAAACCCCTAGGGAGACTGGAAGCGGAGGTATTGGGTTTGCAGTCAATTTCAGAAAACACAGATGCGGTGGAGGCCGCTGGAGATGTGGGAGTCGGATCTGCAGAAGGGCGGCCCATTCAACTGACAGAAGGAGAGGACGATAACGTGGTACGACTTGGCGACGATCAGAACCTGCTGGATCTTGCGGAGGAGCAAAACCTCCAGGACAGTACACAGGCTGGTGAGAGGGGTGAGGGAAGTGACAGAGGTGATACAAGTAAGAAACTGGTGGCGGGTATGCTCATGAGCGCACGAGACATGAACATAGCAGCAAACAGGTTGCTGGCAGAGACTCATAGCAACATAGGCCGCGTTTTGGGCTCCATGGTGTATCCCGAGAACCTTAAAGTTCCTTTGTGTCGCATGGTAAGCCTTCCAGTTGTAAGGCAAGCACTGCCAGGGGATATCGATCGACTGAAGCACAACTTCAGAGAAGGGTACAGACGGGGGTCGGCAGCATTCTACGTTTCCATTGAGAATGACCAGGGTGTCACAAGGGGCCCCACTGCAGAGGAGCTTCAGAATTGGGGCCCCCACTGGCACACTGTTAATGCCGAGTTTGAAGCCTATCTGAAGACTAATCCCACATTCGCACACATGGAAGGGAAGATGTTCTTCGTTTGGGACGGGAACCACAGGATGCTTGCCTGGACAGAGTACATTGCTGAAATGCATCCGCAAGATATCAGTTGGCATTACATGGTGGACTGCATTGTCGTGAAGGTGGACGTCAGGGACAGAGGACTGTTGAAGGGTGCCATGGCGGATATAAATCTGTAAGTATACAATTACATCCTTGTGTACTGCCTATTGCGGCGCCGAAATAGGCAATGTTCACCACTGTCATGCACTCTATGAACTGGAAATTGGATTGCTGTGCCGAAATCATATTTTCATGTTGTTTTTTTCTCCATGGCAGGGTAACAGAGAGGGCCTTCGTGGAAACTCATCTGGCACATACGCTCTACAGAGTGCAAGAAGTGGGGACAGCTCCGCTGACGGACTTCCAAAAGTCCCTCGATCCCGAGCTGTACAGGAAGTCCCTAGCGAAAGCAGATCGCACCTGGTACCGACCAACACTGGACGCCATGGTGGAGATCCTCTATTCGGTGAGGTTCATCTCAAATTTCAGTATCAATTTAATGTTATTTGTTGCAAGGATCCGTGGCCTGACTATATCTGCTGGGTATGGGAATGCAGACGAACATCAGGGATGACTTGGCCTATGCCAAAAGGCAGTTCTTTGAGAATGATGCCCCCAACAAGGCGGACGCGTCGATAGAGAGTCATATTGTGCAGGCAGGGAAGCAATCCCGGACCAAGTACAGGTCCAAACTTGTTAAGCAAGTTGCAATCGCTGACCCTGGTCTTGGTGCCGAGTTCCTGGCGGAGATAGGACTGCATTACTCCAGACCCATGAAACCGGAAATGTCCATGGAGAAACTTCATCACATCGCAGTGTCCTGTGTTGAGCCGGCGGAGAAGGTAAGCATGTGTTTATTCTTGTTTTGTGACTTCTCGCGATTCTTATGTTGGAGCTCTTGTCTGACCGATGTGAGGTGGCTGCAGACGAGGTGGCTGCGAATCTGGAACGGCCATACAAACACGAAGCTGCTGTACCACTTTCCCATCGAGCCAACAGACGACAAAATGAACGACTGGCTCAATGTCATGACTTGGTGGCATCAGGTATAATTTTCTCCTATTCTGTGTTGGACATCGTCGCAATTTCAAAATCATGAATGTTTTGGAAACCTGCCATGATGCAGGTACTGACCCACGCCCAGGAGCAATTGGACTGCAACACCACCACTTTCAAGTTACAGATCGACTGGACGAAGCCTGAGACAATGGAGAACTACGTGCAGTCGTGGCGAGGGCGCTTCGCAAACCTCTTTTTCAGAGAAATTGCAAAGGCAAGACGCAGCGTATACATCGAAGAGCAGGAGGGTGCCGACAAAGCGGCAATGCGTGTCCTGTTCAGGTAATCTGCTGACAATGCATCCCCCTATTTGCAGTTTAGATGATTTGGTTAAGCAGCGATGGATATTGCGGCGCCGAAATATACCTCTGCAAGATGTGAGTTCTGGGTAATTGGGGCACGGTCCACTCCGTATTTCGGTGCCGAAATACCTTGTGCATTGACAACTTCCACTTGCATGATGCATCGGTAGAATGATTTTTGTTGAACTGCCTCGTGATTGCAGGTACATAAACTTTGCACTCATTCCGTCCGGAGCCATTCAAAGGGTTCCACCATTCTTCCTGGCGTGGAGGACACCTGGAGGTCGTGGAACGATGTACACAGAAGTAATGGCGAAGGAGTGGCATGCCGAGCATTTGGTAAACTGCCCCTGGTATGTGGATCTCCCAAGTGGGACCGTTGACCTCTCGGAGGTTAACTTGAAGAAGGAAGCGAATGCCAGGGCTATGAAGGCGCAATCGGATCCCCAACCAGAGGACGCGGAAAGACTGAAAGCAGAGGAGGCAGCCAAGCAGAAAGCACTGAGAAAGTCAGCCAAGGCGGCAGCGTTGGCGAAGGAGCAGATGGAGAAGCAGGCAGCTGAGCAGCCCAAGGACAGGAAGAAAAGAACGCGCAAACAGGGGCAAGAGACGAAGACCCCCACACCCAAGAAGAAGAAGCAGCAAAACAGTCAGCCAGATGAGGAGGATTCGGACGACGATTTCCAGCAGGAAAACACCCAGGGGGCCACACCTCGTCCGAAAATTCACAAGGGCCAGCGCTCCGGGGGGTCGGCTGCAAAGAGATCACTATACGAGGATGCACCTGGCAGACCCTACCGTGCGGTGCAGATTGCGGGCAGGGAAGTCCTCAAAACACCCACAATTGTGGAGTGTGTTAATGAAAATTTCCTAACTGCTCTGACCAGAAGGCTGGAGATAACGAGTTTGAGGAAGGCGATCGAGGCCCACCAGGGGAAGGGGAAGAGGAAGGCCACTGGCAATGATATGGAGGACACTCCTGGCTACACAAAGATGATGGAGTATTTTGTGGCGATGAGCCACGGCAAAAAGAGCACAGTCGGGGGCAGGGCGGTGAAAGCCTCCATCGACATGATCCTTGTGGATATCCCGGATGGGCAGGAGATACTGGGGCTGGGCTCAGTTCCCTGGTGGAACAAGTACGACGAACGATACTGGAGCCACACATTCGGGTTCGCAGCCAACATGTTGGACGACGTTGGCTGTGTTGTTGTGCTAGCAGCCGATGGAGAAGTCACTGAGAATGATATCAAAGTATGGACGGGGAGAAGTGCAGCACCCATCCTGAAAAAGATCTGGACTTGCATCAACACGCAGGGTCTTCTCAACGATGGCCAGAAGGTATGCTGTGGTTCTCCTCTGCTATGTCAATTTCTTGGCCAAAATTGCCCCTGTACATGTAGGCCACCTCTGACGTTTTCATTTCCTTCTCTGCAGACTCTTATCTTTCAGGCATTTTGCTTCGTGAAGGAACATTCGAAATTCAAATTACGTGAAGCAGGAAGACTTGTTGATTCCACAGTTGATCCACTGGAGTATAACGTCCTGTTCAACCATGTGGGAGAGAAGGACATTCTTTGTGATTTGTCGGGCAAGCCATGGAGGTATGGCAGGACCAGGAGTCCTGCATTCATCCAGACGCTCATGGAAACGTGTACGGATGTTGAAGGCAGGGTCCTTGACGTCACTGCAAATACAGGTGAGAACGTTAATTGAATGCGGCACTGAAATTGACACCATTTCCGTTTCTGTATGTTTGCTTGTGCGAGGAAGCGACTCATTCTTGAGTTTGGCTGTGGTTGTCGTATGAATTCGCAGGTGCCTGTATGTGGGCGGGAAGGATGTCGAACCGATTTGTGTTCTCATTTGAGGGGGATACGGCCTTGTACGATTACAATTTGGCGGGCCTTCAGCGTCTGCCTCCGACTGAGGATCCCAAAAACGCAGAAGAGGACGTGGAAGGAGAGGAGGAAGATGAAGAGGAGGAAGTCCGGGAAATTCGTTCGATGCAGGGGCGCCCGAAGCCGCTTCCCCCAATGCCTGTCTTCGAGTGAGTTGCACCATAGTAAGTGTATTGGTTTCGGTTGTAGGGACCATGCAACCTGCCGATGATTCCCTGTTTGAATTCTCTAATGTACTTCATTCTATGTTTGTGCGTACACTCAGCCTTGCAGAGTCGTCCGACGAGGAGAAGCTGGGAGACTTGCTCAAATCGGACCCTGTTGCAGAGGAGGAGACAGAATCGCATCGGCCATTCTTTGCCAGAAAATCGTTTCTCGCGAGTCCCCAGAAGCCCTTTTTTCTACCAGCGTATGCAGACACGGCTGCCAAAGAAGCCATCAGGAGGGAGGATAGGCCTACTCGGTTAGAGCAATTGACATACGGGAATGAGCAGAGAATTATAATGAGGCGTGAGGCCAAACATAGAATTGTGAAAGGCAGAGTAGGGAAGTTCGTAATAGAATCCGCGTCCGAGAGCGAGGGGAATGTCGAGGAGACTTCCGCACCCAGGTGGACAGTTCCGGCTGGTGAGGATGGTATTTTTGAGGGGAGGGCTTCTCAGAGTAACAGCGGTAGCGGCAGTGCAGGTTCGGAGGCAGGTGGAAGGCAGCCATCCTTGCATGAGGGCGGGGATGCATCGGACAGTGATAGCGGATCCTCACCATAGCAAAGTCTCATTTGGATCCTTTTGTTGTACAGTTCTGAAACACTTAATGAATATATTGACGATTTGAAAAATCATTGTGTTCAGACTGCTTGTCCATTCCCTACATTTCTTCCGCCAACCAAAATCTATAATAAAAGCAGAAGAGACGCAAACTTCAGTGAAGAACCCTACAAGTAATTTATGCACACCATCGACCCGGAACTTGAAGCCATGAAAACCCTGCCGTTTCTAACATTCCTATTGGGAAATTTGGCGCCGAAATAGCCCAGTTTGCGCCTTCGTTATATGGGCCTCAAAAATTCCACGGATGAATTACTGCACCAAAATATTGCGATGGAAGCCTTCAACACAAGGCACTTCACCACATTCCACTTGGGTATTTCGGCGCCGAAATTGCCCGTTCTGCGCCATTAAATACCGCACTATATCACATTTTAAGAGGTAATTTCGGTGCCGAAATACCCCGGTGGATGTCTTCAAAACACCATTTTAGCACACTGCTCTTGGGAATAACGGCGCCGAAATTCCTCATTCCGCATCCTGGACCAGGAGAAACAGACCCTATTACCGAGGTAAGAGGACATAACACCGTCAATAAAGGCAGGAAAATTCCAATTCCGCGGATGTCCGCTCATGAGCTCATAGGCTCATAGGCTCATGGGCTCATGCGCTCATGAAATAGTAAACCTCAAGGAGAAATACTGTACTATCTGTAAAATGGATAACCATTCTACTGAGAATTGTTACTACAACAGAAGGACAGCTGCAAGAGAACCTAGGCAAGTAGGGGTGCATCAGGTGCAGCCCCAGCCAAGAAGAAACAGTGATCAGGACCACTATGGTAGGTCTGGTGGTTATAACAATGGCATGGAAGGGAGAGGTAATTCAAGAGGAAATTACCAAGGAAATTCCAGAGGCAACTATCAGGGTAATCCAAGGGGGAATTACCAGCCCGGGAATCAGGATTACAGAAATAATCCAAGAACAGACCAAGGGCGAGGACCCAATGGTGAAGAACTATGTTACTATTGTAATCAGCCAGGACATCGCAGGGCAGCCTGTTCATTCTGGATAAGACACCAGAATGAGATGAGAGCTCCTGTGAATGAGGCCCAGTGGTGGCAGCTCACATGGTTAGGCCATGTGTTGTACCAGAAGTAAGTACAATGATAGTAACCAGAAGCAAAGCCAAACTAATACCTCCACTAGCTGAGGAAGATGATGATAATGAAGATGGCAGTGATATGCCTGAAGATGAAGGGACTTGGAAAGATGAGAAGGAACTGCACAAGGAAGTGGCAGATACCATAAGGGAAATGCAAAAGAGTACTGATATTCCTATGGCAGATTCCTCTGATTCTGATGAAGAAGAAGAAGGGAGTGAGGATGAAAGGAAGAAAGAAGATGCAGGCATGCAAAGTAATGAAGAGACTTTGGCTGAAGTAATATGCCAGACCAAAGCAGAGATTACCATTGGACAGCTATTGGCTGTGGCACCTTATTGTAGGCACAGACTGTATCAAGCAATCAATCGAATTGCCCAGGAGACAGGAAACACAGACCTGAACAGCAAGGTGACCAGTTATAATGTGAAGCCGGAAGGGCGAGAAACAGTCATGGACTTTGATGATTCTATGCCAGTAATCCAATTGAGAATTGGAAGCACAGAACTAACTGATGTACTGATAGATGGAGGTTCTGGAGTAAATATCATGACAGACCAATTAAGAAAGAAGCTTGGTCTAAGTAACATGAAACCAGCCCCATTTACAGTAACAATGGCAGATCAAAGAAGTGTACAGCCATTGGGATTAATAAGAGGAGTTAAGATACAGATACAGAAGATGATCTTTATGATAACAGTAACTGTGTTGAAGATGGATGAAGTCATGGAGGCTTACTCCTTATTATTGGGACGTCCGTGGCTGAAACAGGCCAGGGTATTCCATGACTGGAATTCTCAGTTACTAACCGTGCATAATGGGATACACGAGATACAAATTACCACAAAGAAATCTATTAGATTACCTGCAACGAGAAGACCTCGAGGAGTCAGAGAGTATGACTGGAAAGGAGGACTGGATGAGGAGCAAGAACCTACCCTATTTGCTGCACACCCAGAGTGGGAGCAGGTTGCAGAGATGCGGCTGGAAAGCCTAAGTTGTTTAAAAGGTATCTGCTGTGGTGTAGTGACAGCAACACCAACTGAAGAGGAAACCAGCAGTTACACATCACATTTCTATGAAGAAAGAGAAGGAGAAATGGAAATCCTAGAGGAACCAGCCACTGTGAGCTTACAGGATGAAGTGGTGACTGGTTGGACAATCACAGCTGATGAGCAGGTGAGGGAAGTGAATGTGGGAACTAAAGAGGAACCGAGGATGGTGAAAGTATGAGCTGATTTGGAACCGGAATTCTTTGAAGAAGCTAAAAGCTTGTTCATCAAATACAGAGATGTATTTGCTTGGAGCTATGAGGATCTAAAAGGGATACCACCTGAAGTCTGTCAGCATAAGATTGAACAGGAACCAGGGTCAGTACCGATCAAGCAGGCGAGGTATAGAATGAATCCCAACTACGCACAGAAGGTTGGAGAAGAGATTAAGAAGTTGGCTGAGGCTAAGTTTATATACCCAATAGAGTATACAACTTGGTTGTCACCCATTGTTATAGTTCCCAAGAAGAATGGTAAACTAAGAGTATGTGTGAACTACAAGAAGCTGAATGCTTGTACAAAGAAAGATCCTTTCCCTTTGCCATTCACAGAAGCAGTATTGGACACTGTGGCAGGCCATGAGATGTACTCATTCATGGATGGTTTCAGTGGTTATAATCAAGTGCAAGTGGCAGAAGAAGAAGGAAAGACAGCTTTCATTACAGACTGGGGTACTTATGCATACAAAGTCATGCCCTTTGGACTTTGTAATGCACCAGCAACCTTTCAGAGAGTAATAAGTGAATCTTTTCATGAGTATCTGGATGATTTCATGCAGGTGTTCTTGGATGATTTCAGTGTGTACAGCTCTAAGAATGAGCACTTGCATAAATTGGAGTTATGTCTGGCCAGATGCAGGATGAGAGGTCTGGGCTTGAATCCAGAGAAGTGTACTTTCTGTGTGAACTCAGGAGTGCTTCTGGGACACATTGTGTGTAAGAAGGGACTTCTTGTGGATCCCAGGAAGACAGAGTCTATTAAAGCCTCTCCACCACCAGTGAATGTTAAGAGTTTAAGGAGATTCCTTGGGCAAACCAGTTATTACAGAAGATTTGTCAAAATGTATGCACAAATAGCAGCACCATTGAGCAAGCTTATGAAGAAAGATGCAGTGTTTGCCTGGACAGCTGAATGTCAACAGGCGTTTGAGGAACTTACACTGTCAGTAACAACTACACCTGTGCTGATTAACCCTCACTGGCATGTAGTATTTCATGTTCAGTGCGATGCATCAGGAGAAGCGTTGGGAGCGGTGTTAGCCCAAAATGTTACAGGAAATATAGATTCACATGTGTACTATGCTAGCAGGTTGATGAACAGTGCTGAAAGGAACTATAGCACAACTGAAACAGAAGCACTGGCAATGATTTATGCAGTCAAGAAATTTAGGCATTACCTATTGGGAAGAAAGTTTATGTTTTATGTGGATCACCAGGCTCTGATATATCTGGTGAACAAACCTTTGATAAGTGGAAGGATAGCGAGGTGGTTAATAATCTTGCATGAGTTTGAGTTCGAGGTTATTTACAAGCCTGGCCATTTGCATCTTGTAGCAGATCATTTGTCACGACTAACAACAGGAGAGGCCGCCACAGGAGTGGACGATCAGTTACCTGATGCGAGTTTATTTATAATGGAGGTGCAAGGAAGTGCAGATGAATGGTTAGATTGGCAGTGGCCAATCAGATACTACCTTACTCATGGTCAATGCCCACCTAGTTATGGTAAGGAGCAGAGGAAGAGAATCACTATCAAAGCTTTACCTTATACTATGGTAGGAAGCAGAATGTATAAGCTAGGACCTGATGGAGTACTAAAACGATGCTTGTACCACCATGAAGTAAATAAAGTCTTGGAGGAAGTTCATAAAGGAGTGGCTGGAGGTCATTTTGGAGAAGAGACTACCAGTAGGAAGATACTACTCGCAGGTTACTGGTGGCCTACTTTGTTCAAAGATGTACACGAGTATTGTCAGAGTTGTGATGAATGTCAGAGGCTAGGACCTTTGCAGAGATCTGGAAGGATGGCCTTTGTCGCGCGGCTTTTACTCACCCATCCCTTCGCTATCCGAGGCGGAAACTCCAAGATAGAAGAGTTGGAAATCTCTAAGTACTCAGCCCGCGCAGAACAAACAGTCATGACCTACAGCTAGTGTATCATGGGGGTGTTTCCTCTTTGTTTCCCTTTTGGCATTCATGTTAGCTACCTTACCATTGATAATTAAGTATCAATTTGCTTCATCAATTTATCGGATTCCATCAACCCATCCATTCATTCCACAGCTTCACTCAGATCTCTCTACACAGTGTGGTTGTATCGTATAAGTATCAGATTATGATTTATCAGGTATCAGGCCGAAGCCATTGTGTCTCTAATCTGCTCTACAATATCACTACAGTTTTGCATATAACAAGCTGTAGTGTGAATGCAGGGGAGAGAACATCACATATGTTTACCATTACGACCTACATCACTATGACGGAGTGCCCGTCATCCCAACTGCAGAAAGGATGTATCCCTTCATGTAGGTAATTTCATGAGCGCACTGAACTTATGCTTTGCCAGGAGAAAATGGCTAAGTCATGACGGTACACATTTTCATCCATGCGATGAACGTTTTCATCACTGGTTCTTGACCTAAAAGATCGCGGGTTGAGAAAAACGAAGAGGAAGACGACGGATGGCTCGTAGCGGCTGTTGCAAGCAGTGGTGTCAGCAGGGCAGCCTGTGTTAGGAGGTTGTACCTGCGCGGTGGGATCTTGCTTGGCTTAGGAAGCGGCATTAAGACGCCTCTGCTTGGTATTCTGTGTAGAAAGAAGCGGTGCCGCCTCTCTCGTAGTGATGATCAATTCCAAGAGATAGAAGCATGTAAGGAAAGCGGCGCACCACCACTGCCGCCAGTGCCTTGAAGATGATAGTTATGGGCAGATGAGCAAGCAAGGAAAAGGCCAGCTGCTGAAAGCACAGGGAAGAGAGTCTGGGCACAATCAATGGGGGGGAGGTAAAGCATGTGGAGTTCTGGCTGTATGGTATCTCAGGTTCTCTGTCATTAAGCTTCTAGCTGCTTTGTGTCTCCTTGTTATAGGACCAGGCCAATTCGAGAGGAAGAATTGCATAGCGTAATCTGGTTGTCAGGCCACAGGATGGTCCAAGTGAAGAAGGGGAGCCATCATGGCGTCATAAGGTCTGGAATCAAGACAAAGAGAAAGGGTTGAAGTGGCTGCTGACGGGCGATGGCAAGGTGCCACCTTGACAGGCAGACCCGCCGCTTCACTAGTGGATAAAAACAGATAAGTCGATGAACAGAGGCTTCTTTTTGGGTGGACTTAGAAATTGCTTTGGTAGATTTAGGACTGCCATCTTGGCAGAAGAGAAAAGGTAGAGACATGTGACAAGAAAAAGTTTTTGAAATGGGAATGGAGACTCTGGACTTCAGACCAGAACGTGGAAAGGATGGATGCACCTGATGTTGTGATGACAGTGAGAGAAATAAGTGAAGAGAGAGAGAAAGAGAGAGCCTGTTCGTCACTGAATTCAGAATGGTCACTGTTGTCTTCATTCTTGCATTCTGATTCAGTGTCATAAACCTGGACACCATGCTGCCGTGTGTAGTGATAACCTGGAACCAATGTAGATCTGGCTTGTTTGTTTGGAGAGATCAATGATGGTTAGCTGGAGTTGCAAAAAACATGGAAAGGATAAGGTGATTTCACTATGGGATCAGGATCTGAACAACTGCGTTCCACAGTTGAAGGGAAAAGAGGGATGTTGGGGTATTTGGGTTGAAGTCTGACAAAAGAGATGAGAGCTGTTTGAGCGATGGGTCATTGGAAAAAGGAAGAGAGAGAGACTGAGGGATGGGATGGTTGTGTCTTGAGAGACCGAGGATGACTTCAAGGCTGGCCGCACTGGATGCCTAGCAGCGTGTGCATTCACATTACATGACAGATCTGCTGCTGTGAAATAGTGGGGAACCTGGGGACATAGACAGAGATAGTGAAACAGACAAAAAGGGAAAAGAAAGAAAGAGAGTGAAAAATGGGATTTGGGTAAGGAGAGAGCTGCAAATTCAAAAGGGCTGTTGGGGGGGGGTTGGCCAATTTGGGGAGATGAGATGAAGAAAACCTGAAACCTGAAAGAAACCAGTGCCCCTGCAGACCATGAAGATCTGAGCTGCCTCCTCCTAAATCTGTGTCACCACTACAAAAAGGGGATTTCCGACCTGTCACTGCTCAAGTGGGCTTCACATAAAGGATCGTGTTTACCGCTGCCATTGGGCTGATTTGCATCACTGAATACATCGCACCAGCAGATAGGGGATGTTGTGTAAAAGGTAGAACCAAGAGTGAACAACAAATTGACTCCCCATCCATGTCTTCCCTTCCGCTGCGGCGTGGATGAGGATTGCTTGAACTCTGATCACGGAGGAGCTGAGGGAAACCCACAGCCAAGTGACGACAGTTGGACAGATTAGAAAGAACGCTTCTTTCCTCTTGCTCCGCAATCAATGGAGGGGAGCACAATTAGAATTATACAGAAGGGGATTCACGCCCCTTCTTTTGGTATCAGAGCTACGTTGTTAAATCTTGATTTCTACTAGCTAGGGATCTTGACTGGTATTGGATGGTTTGATGGCAGGAAGAGACCACACACTGATTCCTGATGAACCAAGCATTGGAGATGTGCTGATTTGCTTCAGCAGACGCACACCAAATGCACACGCAGACCCTTGTTTGTACTTCTTCAACCCTGCTTGGAGAATAGCGAATGGTGATTTATGTCTTAGAGTAATACATACTGGTGGAAGAACAACCATAGCACTTTGGATAAGAGAGTTAGGAAGGTGGGTGAAGATAAATACCATGGCACGAGAGGTGACATGGGGAGGTAGAGTAGAGATGTTGCGAAATGGACAGTGGGAGTGGTATAGAGGTCAACATTAAGGGAGTTGCGGGAAAATTAGAGTCAGAATTAGGTGTTGAAACAGTTTGAACTTTGACTAGAGAATAGAAGGATGACCAGTCCAACCAGCATAGATGCGCCTTATCATGGTAGGAATAGTGAGGATGTAAATGACTGGCTGGAGAGGATTCAGATGGAGGCAGATGTCAGGGATTTGAATGAGGACAAAACTTTCAAGGTAGCAAGGCTCAACCTGAGAGCCAAGGCTGATGAATGGTACCGTAAACAAAACCCTAGACCAAACAACTGGGTGGACTTTAGGGCAGCAATTTCAGCCAAGTTTGGTATCGTTGACTTGGCAGAAATTAGGCTAAGAATGGATACCATTAAACAGGAGAGTAGACAAAGGGTTCAAACATACTTCGATAGGTTGAACCGGTTATTTATAAGAAGTGGGGCGTCTGATTTGGAACAGAGGCGTAGATTTGCAGCAGGTTTGAGACCAGAAATAGCAAGAGTAATGCTGGGCAGGCGCTTCCTTGATGTAGAGGAAGCACTTGACACAGCCATTGAGATTGAAAGGGGCCTGGGAAAGTTAGGGGAAATACCTCTAGAGCCATTGGAAGGAGATGATACAGATGAGTCAGTTGTGTTTGTTAACCCTGTGGACAGAAGACTTGATCAGCTGAACACTACCCTACAGAAGTACTTTGATAGGGGACCAGTCATAGGAGAAAGCTCGGGATCTAGAACACCACCTCGTGTTCGCCTTTGTAATGTTTGTCACAAAGAAGGTCACATAGCTGCATATTGTCCTGAAGGAAGAACCCCAGCTAAGTGTGACAAATGTCACCGGTTCGGGCATTCCACGGAAATGTGTGGTGTGAGATGCAACTTTTGCAAGCTACTCGGGCATACGGAGAGTGAGTGCGGTAGAAAACTCGACCAAACTATGATGGGAACTCCGGGAACTAACTTTGTAGATGTGTTCTATGATGATGAGGATGATGTACTCGCAGAGATGACAGATCTGATGTCACGAAATAGTATCAATGAAGTCAGACTTCCAAGGACACGCATACCTGTCCAGAGTCCGATTGTTGAACCTACAGGGTCACCAGAAAGGAATAGTGAGAGCAGTGAACAGCCAAGCAAGACCAAGAGTGAAATCTACCCAAAGAACAATTTCAAGAATGCTATAGAAGGAGGTACGAAATCCAGAATCTTGAACCACTTCTACAAAGGGAGAATATCGTTGTCACCCATGGACCTGATCATGACTGTGCCCGGAGAGCTAGACAAATTAAAAGGGCTGGTCAAAGTGGTGGAAAGAGCAATGGTCCAACAAAGGGAGACAACTCACAGTGTAGAAGTTGTGAAGGATGTACCAAGGCCTTTGTACTCAGCACACGCTGAGCCCACGATCTCGTATGCTTATACAGGTAAGGTTAAAGCGCTTCATGTAATGATTACAATGGGAGATTACCAAGTATTAGGCCAGATTGACACTGGTGCCATGCTTTCTGTAATATCAGCTAGTACAGTCAGGGATCTTGGTTTGATGGGATCTGTCATTACTAGTAAGGATGTAAATTACAGAGTAGCCTCAGGTGCTCTTGAGACTGCAATGGGCAGACTTGAGGACATCAAGGTCAAAGTAGGAGAACTGACCAATCGTTTGTCCTTTATGGTGGTGAACACGGATACATATCACATGCTGCTGGGATTAGACTTTCTCAAAAAGTTTGGCGCTGTAGTGGACACCGAAGCTGAAACAATTCGCGTACGCTATGGGCCAGGAAAGGATTTTGCTCACTTCCCTTTGCACACCATCAATTATAATGAGCCTGCAGTTACCAAAACAGCCTACCATAGAGGGGTCGAGAGTAGAATGAGATATGCAAGCAGTACGTCAGCAGGTAATGTCTTAACCCTGACGTCAGATGAACAGTACCTAGGCTTGTGGGAGAAGAAAAGAAAACCAGAGGAAGAATATGAGGACACGGAGGAAGCATCCTCAGGTTCTGACACCTCTAAATCTGATAAAGATGAGGAGATGGGAGGCTCTGAGGAGAGTAAGGAGGTAGAAACAGCACTGAGGGATGTTGAGGAAATAATAGACGAGGTCAACCTAGGGGAGGACTTGTTCGAGGACCAAGGGATGTCTGAACTCCTTCAGGAAGAGACCCATAAGAGCATGGCTGCTGCCATAATACAGGAAGCTTACCAGAAAGCTTGGAATGGTGAACTAGGGAACAACAACCTAGAAATAGAGGATGACTTCCATGATTGGAATCAGGTTGTCACACAAGAGGAAGGACAGAGAATGGCTAACTCTGTAAGCCAGGTGGAGAAAAAAAATTGGGAACCCAGTCAAGAGGAAGAAATGGAGAGTCGTTGGAGAAGTCTGAAATCCAGACTGCACATCAACCCAGAACTGGCCCCAGAACATAGGATAGAGCTTGAACAAGAGCTGAAAGCAAACCAGGAATGCTTTGCTCTTAGCAAGGCTGACTTGGGATACTGCAGTGAGGTGGAACACACAATTGACACACAAGGTTTTCCCCCTTGCAGAAGTCGTCCCAGCCGCCTATCAGAATGGGAGGAAGACGAGGTCCAAGGACAAATTGAGACTTTGATCTCACAAGGCAAGATGAGAGAGAGTAGCTCAGAATGGTCGTGTCCAGTTACCCTTCCACCAAAAAAGGATGGATCCAAGCGGTTTTGTGGTGATTTTAGGCCAGTAAACCGTTTAACCAGAAGGGACTCTTACCCTATGCCATTGATTCAGGATGTTTTAAACCAGTTGGGGAAAGCCAAGTGGTTTTCTGCGCTGGATTTACAATCTGGTTTTTGGCAGATCAAAATGGACGACCGAGACATAGGCAAAACAGCAGTGATCACAAAGAAGGGATTGTATGAATGGCTAGTCATGCCATTCGGGCTAAAAAATGCCACTGCTACCTTTCAGAGAACGATGAATAGGGTTCTCAAGGAAGAAATCAAAGATTGCGCTAAAGTTTTTGTAGATGACGTCAATATCCATAGCAAGGACTGGGGAGATCACGTGGGACATATAAAGAGAGTATTGAGCAAGGTTAGAAAGGCCAATCTTAGGCTCAATCCGGACAAGTGTTACTTTGCCAACTTACAGTTGGTATTCCTTGGGCATGTGATCTCTGAAGAGGGAACGTGGCCTGATCCAGATAAGATAGCTGCTATTGAAAGGTTTCCCTTGCCAAAAAACCACACTGCTCTCAAAAGCTACTTAGGCATGACAGGGTACTATAGGCCCTATGTCAAAGGATATGCTGGAGTGGCAGTACCGTTGTTCACTCTAACCAAAAAGGATGTGAAGTTTATCTGGAGTGCAGAGGCACAAAACGCCTTTTCTGCCTTACAGGTGAAGTTGGTAACTGCTCCCATCCTGGCAAGACCAGATTTCTCAAGACCGTTCGTCTTGGATGTTGATTGGTCCATCAAAGGAGTAGGGGCAGTCTTGTCACAAAAGGAGTATAAAAAGGAGAGGGTCATTGCATACGCCAGTAAGGTACTATCTGATGCTCAGCGCAAATATCACCCTATGGAAGGTGAATGCTATGCCCTGGTGTGGGGAGTATTACACTTTCGGCAGTACCTGTATGGAACCCCTTTTGTAATCAGGACTGATCACAAACCACTGGAGTGGTTGGCAACGGTAAGTGACGCATATGGACGCAGGGGTAGATGGATCATGATGTTACAAGATTTTGAGTTTAAAATTGTTCACAGAGCAGGTGCTAGGCATGCTAACGTAGATGCACTAAGCAGGTATCCAGTGGGACCAGCTGAGGAAACCGAGGAAGGTATACTCTACTTCTCTGTACAGTCAGAAAAGAGAAGGGAGAAAGAGGGATGGAGCCTATCTTCTTAAGCTAGCTTGGGATAGGGGTGCCATCAATGCTTCGTTATTTCAATTTAAGGAGGGTAAGGAGGAGTTGAGAGAAGAAGCTCATAGGCAAGTAGGGTATAGCAGTGAAAAAGGGGAGATGATTTGCAAAAGAGAAGAGTACTATGCATGTGTATGGGGCCTTTGGCACTTCAAGAAAATACTGTTGGGAAGTCATTTTTCTTTGGAAACAGATCTAGATCCATATTGGTGGCTGTACTCAGAGCACCACATAGGCATAGACTTACTTGGTGACTTTTCATTTGAGTTCGTTCCGGGCATAGTAAGACCTTCCACAGGTAGAATGTTGACCAAGGATCATGGCATATTGAAGGGAGAACTGAAACCAGGCATAATGCCAGATGGAGAAGGAAAGAGGGTGACTTTTGCTGCACAGACTTTTGCTACAAAAAAACAAGGAAAGGGTATTGATCAATCAAGCTCTGTCAATCTGGTAAGGGAGGGTATTTGGAAGGATAAGGGTGCAGGAAGGATAGAGGCTACTGCAATCAGCAACAAGGAAAGGGAGCATCTGATGCCCTCTTGTCCCACCATCCATGTGATTACCCGAGGATCTCGTGCTCGTGATAAGGAGCTGAGCGAGGTACATCCAGCCTGTGAACTTGTGGAAGAGAGATCGAACAATGAAAAGGGAAGCTTGCAAGAGACACCATTCCTTCAAGACTTGACAAGCACTCCAACTACAAGAAGAACGCGGGTGACTTCCTCATCAGAATGCCCAGCCAAGGAAAACATGGGGGGTGAGTGTTCCACCAAGACGTTTTGTTCTTCAGACAGTGATGGAACAAGTGGTTCAGAACCAGACACTTCTTCTTGCAACAAGATTGATGAAGGGGACTGGGTACCATGGACCGCACCCACCAAAGCTACTCAGATGTCATTATTACGTGAGGCTGAAAGATGGGGGAAAAGCTCTCTCATCAGCTCTGACCAGCATACAGCAGCTGTTAAGGAGGAAAGGCAACCTGATGTGCTTGATGATGTGGAAGTCATGCACCTCTTATGTTTTGGAGAAGTCAATGACTACCTGACAAAAGAGGAGAGCACGAGAGCCAAGAGGCGGGCAAGGCAGTACTCCTATCTCAAAGGTGAGGTCTACTTTGATGGAAGGGTAGTTCCACCAAGAACTGACAGAGGGGCAATAATCACTGAAGTACATGAAGCCACTGGCCACTTTGGAGTCAGAAGAACTCAAGAGGAGATATGCCGACGTTATTTCTGGCATGATAGAACAAAACTCATCAGGAAAGTTCTCAAGGGCTGTGGTAAATGTCAGATGGCCAAACAGAACGGAGTGTTGCGCTCAGGTAGCTCAAAACTTCACAGCATTCCAGTAGTAGATCTGTTTTTCAGAGTTGCAATTGACACGGCAGGACCATTACCTATAACCAGCAGGGGCAATCAGTACTTTCTGGTGGCAATCGATCACTTCTCAAAATGGATAGAAGCTGCACCAGTGGCAGATCATACAGCAGCCCTTGCTGCCCGCTTTCTTGAGGAAGAAGTAATTGACAGGTATAGCTGCCCACATACGTTGCTCACTGACAATGGCACAGAGTGGGGAGGTGAGTTTGAAGATACATGCCACGAATACGGTATAAAGAGGGAGCATAGCGCCCCCTACTGGCCTCAGTGTAACGGTATGGTGGAAAGGGTCATTAAGTCTCTCAAACAGAGCATCACCACCCTAGGAGTTGGAAACGACACTGAATGGGATCAGAATCTCTATAAGGCCCTGTTTGGTTACAGAATGGGTGTCCATGCTTCCACTGGATTCTCACCTTTTCAGGTACTTACTGGTAGAATTCCAAGGCTGGGAATTGACAACAGGTTGCATTTTCTTACAACACCAGTAAATTCTGATGGATCTGTAGCAGAGGTCACACTTATGATGCAGCAGAAAATCCAGCTTCTCACAGAGATGAAGGCAAAGCTGCGAAAAAATGTGAAGAAAGGGCAGCGGCAACAGGCAAGGGATTATGAAAGGAGGCATCAAACTGGGCATACCTACTGCAAGTTGATGGAAAACAGCAAGGTTATGATGTTGAGGCCTGGAAAGAGATCTTCCATGACATCTCCATGGGAGGGACCTTATGACTTTTTGGGGTACAAAGATGCAGGAAACACCACAAGGACAGGGGAAGTTGCACGCAGATGCAGGCTAAGAGATGGGGCAAACAAGGAATGGACAAGAAGTAGGAGGGACTTGAAACCCTTCGTACCACCAGTGTGTGATCAGCCAGTGAAGGTGGTCAGTGAGGACCTTGACACTTAAAAAGGGAGACACACTACATATGTAGTGTGAATGCAGGGGAGAGAACATTACATATGTTTACCATTACGACCTACATCACTATGACGGAGTGCCCGTCATCCCAACTGCAGAAAGGATGTATCCCTTCATGTAGGTAATTTCATGAGCGCACTGAACTTATGCTTTGCCAGGAGAAAATGGCTAAGTCATGACGGTACACATTTTCATCCATGCGATGAACGTTTTCATCACTGGTTCTTGACCTAAAAGATCGCGGGTTGAGAAAAACGAAGAGGAAGACGACGGATGGCTCGTAGCGGCTGTTGCAAGCAGTGGTGTCGGCAGGGCAGCCTGTGTTAGGAGGTTGTACCTGCGCGGTGGGATCTTGCTTGGCTTAGGAAGCGGCATTAAGACGCCTCTGCTTGGTATTCTGTGTAGAAAGAAGCGGTGCCGCCTCTCTCGTAGTGATGATCAATTCCAAGAGATAGAAGCATGTAAGGAAAGCGGCGCACCACCACTGCCGCCAGTGCCTTGAAGATGATAGTTATGGGCAGATGAGCAAGCAAGGAAAAGGCCAGCTGCTGAAAGCACAGGGAAGAGAGTCTGGGCACAATCAATGGGGGGGAGGTAAAGCATGTGGAGTTCTGGCTGTATGGTATCTCAGGTTCTCTGTCATTAAGCTTCTAGCTGCTTTGTGTCTCCTTGTTATAGGACCAGGCCAATTCGAGAGGAAGAATTGCATAGCGTAATCTGGTTGTCAGGCCACAGGATGGTCCAAGTGAAGAAGGGGAGCCATCATGGCGTCATAAGGTCTGGAATCAAGACAAAGAGAAAGGGTTGAAGTGGCTGCTGACGGGCGATGGCAAGGTACCACCTTGACAGGCAGACCCGCCGCTTCACTAGTGGATAAAAACAGATAAGTCGATGAACAGAGGCTTCTTTTTGGGTGGACTTAGAAATTGCTTTGGTAGATTTAGGACTGCCATCTTGGCAGAAGAGAAAAGGTAGAGACATGTGACAAGAAAAAGTTTTTGAAATGGGAATGGAGACTCTGGACTTCAGACCAGAACGTGGAAAGGATGGATGCACCTGATGTTGTGATAACAGTGAGAGAAATAAGTGAAGAGAGAGAGAAAGAGAGAGCCTGTTCGTCACTGAATTCAGAATGGTCACTGTTGTCTTCATTCTTGCATTCTGATTCAGTGTCATAAACCTGGACACCATGCTGCCGTGTGTAGTGATAACCTGGAACCAATGTAGATCTGGCTTGTTTGTTTGGAGAGATCAATGATGGTTAGCTGGAGTTGCAAAAAACATGGAAAGGATAAGGTGATTTCACTATGGGATCAGGATCTGAACAACTGCGTCCCCACAGTTGAAGGGAAAAGAGGGATGTTGGGGTATTTGGGTTGAAGTCTGACAAAAGAGATGAGAGCTGTTTGAGCGATGGGTCATTGGAAAAAGGAAGAGAGAGAGAGACTGAGGGATGGGATGGTTGTGTCTTGAGAGACCGAGGATGACTTCAAGGCTGGCCGCACTGGATGCCTAGCAGCGTGTGCATTCACATTACATGACAGATCTGCTGCTGTGAAATAGTGGGGAACCTGGGGACATAGACAGAGATAGTGAAACAGAAAAAAGGGAAAAGAAAGAGAGAGAGTGAAAAATGGGATTTGGGTAAGGAGAGAGCTGCAAATTCAAAAGGGCTGTTGGGGGGGGTTGGCCAATTTGGGGAGATGAGATGAAGAAAACCTGAAACCTGAAAGAAACCAGTGCCCCTGCAGACCATGAAGATCTGAGCTGCCTCCTCCTAAATCTGTGTCACCACTACAAAAAGGGGATTTCCGACCTGTCACTGCTCAAGTGGGCTTCACATAAAGGATTGTGTTTACCGCTGCCATTGGGCTGATTTGCATCACTGAATACATCGCACCAGCATAGCTGGTGCTGTACCTGCTGATAGGGGATGTTGTGTAAAAGGTAGAACCAAGAGTGAACAACAAATTGACTCCCCATCCATGTCTTCCCTTCCGCTGCGGCGTGGATGAGGATTGCTTGAACTCTGATCACGGAGGAGCTGAGGGAAACCCACAGCCAAGTGACGACAGTTGGACAGATTAGAAAGAACGCTTCTTTCCTCTTGCTCCGCAATCAATGGAGGGGAGCACAATTAGAATTATACAGAAGGGGATTCACGCCCCTTCTTTTCACACTACAAAGCATCTACTAATCATCTCTCCTCCTTCACCGTGCTCTCCATCTTTGCTTCCGTTCTTACTCTCCGCCCGATCCTCTCTCTCTCCTGACGTGCTTCCAAGAATCATCCCCCAAAAAGCCCCCTACTCAGTCCTTGCTTCTCCCTTTATCTTCCTACCCGTGGCTCTAACCGTTTCCCTTACTAACCGTCGTCCGTGAACTAACATGTTCCATTTGCAGGTGTTGTTCCCCACAGTCGTTCCCTGTCCTGCTCTCCGTTCCCTATGATCGTGACAGCTGTGTCAAGCTGTGACTGGCTGTGTGAAACTGTGATGGGCTGTGATTGGCTGTGCGACTGTGTTTGGCTGTGTCGGGCTGTGACTGGCTATGTGGCTGTGTCGGCTGTGACGGGCTGTGTTGGCTGTGATGGCTGTGTTGGGCTGTGACGAGCTGTGCTGACTGTGTCTGGCTGTGTCGGCTGTGACGACTGTGATGGCTGTGACGGGCTGTGTCGGCTGTGACGACTGTGACGGGCTGTGTAACCCCCCTCTACAGTGCGCTGCTGTCACCCCTAAGGCTCCTGTTGGTCTCAGTCTGTGCAAAAATTAAGGGTACCCTACAGATCCCGTATAAGTGTCTAAGTCCCAGACAGTCCTCTAACATTACCCCTTCCCCTCTCAAAAAGTCGTGTCCTCATGGTTTACTGATTGCGATTAGCAAACCTTTGTGAGTGAGCACCTTTCTGACGTTGAGAGTTTCGTGGCGGACTGTGTGTACGAGCCCAAGGTCTGTCTCTGGTTGACGGAGATGTTTGAACACTACCTGGATAAGTGAGGCCCTCTGGAGGCTGATATCGAGGTAACCTTTCAGGCATAGGAGACCCCCGTCGCTTCTTCTCTGCCATCTGAATTGCATAGTCTTCTCCCATGTCAAAAGAATTCGGTGAAGAAACAGTTGTATCAGAATCCTCATCGCCTCTCAGGTGTTTTAATTTTCGAACTTTTTATGGAATCCTCTGGGGCATACAATGTTGTCCTACCATGTCTGGAAGTTTATATTTTACAACTTGGTGTAACCGCTGAACAGCAAAATTGGTGTAGACACTGAGCTCCTTGTCTGTCCAGGTGAGTGGGGTACCAATTACTTGTGCAGCGTGCAAGTATTTCCATGCCACATGTCCCTTATAGAAAATATCATCAATGCCGAATTTCTGTGTTGACAAATTGTTCCAGGCCGCTTGAAACCATGAACGAATTTGAGAATCCTTTTGCATCATAACTTTTGCCTCATATAGGTACATATGAGGTGGCACTGAAGGTAAGATCCAATGATCCCCACTGGAATAACTCAGAAAGCGCGCTTGCATCTTTTGTTGCTCAATGTGATAACGTACCAGAAAACAAGCAGCGTAGTATAACCCGCATCCCATGACAATACTTGCTACCTCCTTGGTCTTGGTATAAATGAATCCATGTACAACCTGGAAAGCAATTAATTCCCTCAACATGGTACTTGCCTCATGCCAGTACTGTGCAAAGTGATGATCCTCAATTGGTCGATTGTTCGGAAGAACTTTAGTCCTAGTTGCCACTGGCAGCCAAATGCGCATGATTTGGTAGTAATGTGCGAATGACTGCGGAGGACTAAATTATTTCCAAGCCAAATCCAACATGATGGGAATTTGGTTGAAGGGCATAATCATAGCCCTACTGTACTCCCTTGCAGCTGGAGTTTTAGGTGGGTTAAAAGCAGCATTGCCCCATACCTCAGGCTGTGGTGTCTGCGGTGTGGTTGTAGTAACAACAGGTTCAGCTACTGGTACAGTGACTTGTTGTGGTGTTGGTGGTACTGGCTCTTGTATCATTGGCATTTCCTGCACCTCCTGTGAAGACTGAAAAGCCAAAGTTTTGGCTTGTAAATAAGAAGCCATTAGCTGTTCCTGAGGGATATAGACTCTTTTGTCTATGTTTGAAGTGAGGTCCTCCACTTGAGTCTGCAGTCCGTCTACATCCTCCTGTAACTCTGCTATTCTACTATAGACATTGTCTATAGTAGTTGTGGCAATGTTCTGCACTTGCAGTCTGAGCTCATTCATCTCGCTTTGGGTGAGCTTTCGTGGTGCTTTGCCCTCCACTGGCCCTTGTGCTAACCAGACCTGCATAAGGCTGTTATCCACCAAGTTGCTTGTGGTTCCCCTGAGAGTGTGCTCCTCTCTTAGTTTGTACACTTCTAACTGCTGTTGTAAGGCCTCCATGCGCTTCGCATGAGGTTCAACCAAATTCGCATAGGCAACAAGTAGATTATTAGCTTTCTTCCAAGCCTTGTTAGTGACCGTGATTTCAGTTCTATTGGCCATGAGCGATTGTTGCAACTCCACGATGTGCTTATCTTGATCAGCTTCAACCTGCCTGTATCGCTTGAAAGTATCCTCATTGCGACAGATTGTATTCTTCATATCGACAATGAGTTTCATTTGCTCAACATTCTCTTCTTCTGCCTTCGTACATTTTTCCGCTTGACTGTTTATTTCTTTTGTAGATTGGTCAAGCATAGTTGTGAATGTAGCACATTGTATGGCCATGCTGTCATGCACTGTCTGCAACTCCGTATGTAGTGTATTCACTTCTTGCAACTTGCTTTCATGCTGCACCTGCATTTGGTATAGCTGTTGCTTATGTGCTTCGTGCAACAGGTCTTGCGCGAGGCCTGCCTCAATCAATTGTTCCTTGGCCAATTGCAAAGCCGCTTCTGTATTTTCCAAGTCCTGCTGCATTTTGAGAGTGACCTCTTCATCGACCTTGTTTGCACACTCAGTGGCTAGTCGAGCCTCAAACTCCTTCCTGAGTTCTTCTCTCAAGGCTGTCAATTGGGTAGTTGGAACATGGGATTTGACATAAGTCCCTAACAAATTAAGTGCCTACCTATGGAACTCATCAGCATTGCCTGTTGAGGGTCATCATGGTGAGGTTGCTGCTGTTCCTCCTGATCCTCAACAGTGTGATGTCTCACGAACCACTCAGGCCATTGTCCCACCGGATTTTCTTCCTGAACCACTTCATCTATCACCGGTGCTACAGTGTCATGACCTTCTGCCTGTGGTACCTCCGACACAGGTGTGTGTATTATATGCAACTCAGGATTTCCCTTGGGCAACTGTTGCACCTCTGGAATCTCTGTCTCCTTGACCAGACCAGAATATTCATAGAGAAGGTTCCCCTTCTCAATTTCTGCCACTATCTGTTCTGTAGTTGGAATATCTAACCTTTCTCTTTCCAAATCAATTATTTCTGGTTGAGCTGCATGGACAACTTGTAACCTTGTGACAAGCCAATCAGCTGGTTGTGATGGTTGTGATACTGAAGTAACTTCCTCCTCCCTCTCTGAAGGTCCTGCTTCTAGTAATAGCAGTTCTCTGTGCTGCTGTGCCCCTTCCTGCACATGAGCTTGGGAAACATTATCATGTGGAATCCGTGAAGCCAGTGGATCCGCCAGTATAGTCTTTCCCCGTCTCTGCCTCTTAGTCTCGGGTTGCCCTGCTAGTCCACCCTCACTATGTGAAGAGCCTTGCTCTTCCATTGCAGTGGTTTCTGGCTCAAACACTCCCATCTCCTTTCTTTCTTGCGCATCAAGTATGCCAGAATCAAGAATTATTTGAGCAATGATTGGGCCAGATACTATGATAGGAGACTTTGCGGTATTACCTTGTAATCTTTTCATCTCCTCTACCAGTGCGTTGTACATTATGTCCGCCCATTCTACCTCTTGTCCTTTCAGGGCTTTGAGTATTTCCTCCGTGAAGGATCTGCTCAAATACTGTTGGTTCTGTTTCATGGCAATCAGAACGTTCAATACCTGGTCTATCTCCTTTAGCCCTGGGTACACAGCCTTTGTACAAGCATAACCCTGAGTTTTAAAGAAACTCCCTTCTTGGAATAAGTCCCCTATTTGCAGTCTTGCCCTGTGTTCCTCCACATGCACCTGACCTGCTGGCAATCGAAACAATTGCTGGAGGTATAGGGGAGTAATTACTAATTCAACTCCCTTCACCGTTGTTGTTCCTGTCCTTGGCTCAAAGTTCTGCAAAAATTGTAACATGTACTGTCTATGGTGTAATGTCCAATCTATGCTTTGCAATCCTTGCAATCTCAGCTCCTTCAGTATCTGTATCGCCTGTGGGGTAGCAATCGTTTGTTTCTGCAGAATTGTGGTGCTCTTCACCCTGATTTCCTCCATTCCTCTCACTCTCTTCTGTTAGAGGACTGTAGGGGACCTAGACACTTATACGGGATCTGTATGGTACCCTTAATTTTTGCACAGACTGAGACCAACAGGAGCCTTAGGGGTGACAGCAGCGCACTGTAGAGGGGGGTTACACAGCCCGTCACAGTCGTCACAGTCGTCACAGCCGACACAGCCAACACAGCCCGTCACAGTCGTCACAGCCGACACAGCCAACACAGCCCGTCACAGTCGACACAGCCAACACAGCCGTCACAGTCGTCAGAGCAGACACAGCCGACACAGCCGACACAGCCCGGCACAGCCACACAGCCAGTCACAGCCCGACACAGCCAAACACAGCCAGTCACAGCCCGTCACAGTTTCACACAGCCAGTCTCAGCTTGACACAGCTGTCACGATCATAGGGAACGAAGAGTAGGACAGGGAACAACTGTGGGGAACAACACCTGCGAAGGGAACATGTTAGTTCACAGACGACGGTTAGTGAGGGAAACGGTTAGAACCGCGGATAGGAAGATAAAGGGAGAAACGGGGGAGAGAGGGAGAGGATTCGGAGGAGGACTTCTTGGTGATAGAGGAGAGGGGATCGGGTAGAGATGAGGAACGGAAGTGAAGATAGAGAGATGATGAGTAGATGCTTGATATAGGCAAGGCTGTAATGATATTGTAGAGCAGATTAGAGACACAATGGCTTCGGCCTGATACCTGATAAATCATAATCGGATACTTTTACGATACAAATACACTGTGTAGAGAGATCTGAGTGAAGCTGTGGAATGAATGGATGAATTGATGGAATCCAATAGATTGATAAAGCAAACTGATACTTAATTATCAATGGTAAGATAGTTAACCTGAATACCAAAAGGGAAACAAATAGGAAACACCCCCATGATACACTAGCTGTAGGTCATGACTGATTGTTCTGCGCGGGCTGAGTACTTAGAGATTTCCAACTCTTCAATCTTGGAGTTTTCGCCTCGAATAGCGAAGGGATGGGTGAGTAAAAGCCGCGCGACATTTGGCGACCATACTGGGGAACTGGGACATGAACAACCAGATGTGACAGGCATCTGGTGGGATCATGGTGGTTGGACCATTAAAGAATTTGAAGTGAATCAAATTCCCTGTGGAACGAAGGAAGAAAGATTGTCCAAACAATTCTTTCAAAGGTTCTTGGAATTGCCAGACGGTTGTAAAGAAAATATTCTTAAACGAGTGCATGATGCTGATCCAGAATGGGGTCTGGAGAAAGGAGTGATAAAGATTTATCAGGTAGCCTGTAGAGGAAGAGCACGTTGGTTACCAACATTGGTTTATGTGATAGCATTGCTATCCATTAAACGAGTAGAGTTTGAAGGCTGGGAAGAAAGAAAGGTGAATGTTTATACTCATATGCATGAAGAGCTGGTACTGGTAAAGAATTGGATTCCAAAGGATATTTTGTGGATCAAACTCACACCAAGAACAGCTTTTCAGACTTGTTTGCCATATGGTTATATGGTAACGGAGACTTCAAGTATAGCCAAGGGTGCATTGAAGCTTGAAAGAAACCCAGGCATATACGAGAGATATTACAGAAGAGAGTTTTGGTTATTGCCACATTAAAAGAAATGAAAGACATGGGACATGAGTGATGAAAGAGAAGCTAGACGACAGAGATATTCAGCAAAAAGAGAAAGCTATCTGAAAGCTAATTATCCATATCTTTGGGAGAGAGGAATAGACATAGGGGAATCATCTGGACCTCTCACACCATCAAGATCAAAGAGTGCATCACCTATACCGGAAGAACTAGAGTTGGATGCCACTCCTTCTGTTTCTTTGCAAGAAAGATTAAGGGAATTGGTACAAGAAGAAGATCAATCACGAGGTGAAAGATCTGAGGTACATCCTTGGATAAAAGACTTGACAAAAATCTTTGATAAGAGTTGGCATGGAACACCAAAAGCAGGAACTCCAGTTTCTAAAGCAGAAGGTGAAGAAGGAGAAGAGGATGTGGCAGAGCCAACGGAGAGTTCAGACTCTCCAACACCATTACAGTTGAGTTACATGAGTGAAGAAGAAACCCAAGGGCAGAACTTGGAGGATGAAAACAGAGAGAAGAAATTAGAAGAGGAAGAATATGAAGAAGTAGACCCAACAGCTGAGGTTGAGACTACAACCAGGACATCCCAACCCGTTGGACCTGGATCAAGTGGAGCACTGGGATCACAGGCCAACGAAGGTGTCGGCTCAGGGGATCAGGCGGGCTGCCTGGATCTGGCTCTGGGGGACAGGGAGTGTGGGAAGTAGTGCAACTGAAGCTGGGAATACTGTGAATATCGTGGGGCCAGAAGCAGGGAGTGCTCAAGGGCCACCACTTGGTGGAAGATCCACCACAAAAATAATAGGTCCAGAAGGACCAGCACCAGCAAGGGTGCCAGCACCTGTCAGTGGGCAGAAGGTAGGGCCACGGATGGCGTTACAACCAACACGGGCAAAACCACCCTTTCCAATATATTCAGGAAAAGGGGATCCCGATGTACACATTAGCCAATTTGAGCACATGTGTATAGTGAACAATGAGAATGGCGATGATGCCAAGATGAGACTGTTTCCTTGTTCACTTATCAAGAAAGCAAGTGAATGGTATGCAAGATTCCCTGATAATCATTTCCTAACCTGGAATGGCTTGAATACAGCATTTCGAAATAGGTTCAGGACAAGTAAAACTGAGGATGAAGTGTATGGAAGTTTACAACAGCTGAAGCAGAAGAAGCATGAAACTGTTGAAGAGTATATGGAGAAGATGGAATTGATGATGAAAAAGCTGGCTGCAGTACCAGCGCCCGGGTTACAGAAGACTTGGTTTGTGAGTGGACTAAGACCAGAGTTGCAAAAGAAAGTGGATATGTTACCCCATAACACAGTGGAGGAGGCATTTGAAACTGCGAACAGAATTGAGCAATTGGGAATGCTCAGGAGAGAGAAAAAAGAAGATGAGGACTCTGAGGATGAGTCAGATGAAGAAGAAGAGCAAGAACTTAAAAGAAAGAGTAAGAGAAAGGAGAAGTTGAAGAGGGATAACTATGAAAAAAAATTGGAAGAAATCTTGAAGAAGTATGCCACAGAGGCTGCAACACATTGGAGGAAGGGTGTATGGTGTGCAAAGTGCCAGAATGAAGGCCATACCACCACAGAATGCCACATGAAGGAGAAACACTGTACTATCTGTAAAATGGATAACCATTCTACTGAGAATTGTTACTACAACAGAAGGACAGCTGCAAGAGAACCTAGGCAAGTAAGGGTGCATCAGGTGCAGCCCCAGCCAAGAAGAAACAATGATCAGGACCACTATGGTAGGTCTGGTGGTTATAACAATGGCATGGAAGGGAGAGGTAATTCAAGAGGAATTACCAAGGAAATTCCAGAGGCAACTATCAGGGTAATCCAAGGGGGAATTACCAGCCCGGGAATCAGGATTATAGAAATAATCCAAGAACAGACCAAGGGCGAGGACCCAATGGTGAAGAGCTATGTTACTATTGTAATCAGCCAGGACATCGCAAGGCAGCCTGTTCATTCTGGATAAGACACCAGAATGAGATGAGAGCTCCTGTGAATGAGGGCCCAGTGGTGGCAGCTCACATGGTTAGGCCATGTGTTGTACCAGAAGTAAGTACAATGATAGTAACAAGAAGTAAAGCCAAACTAATACCTCCAGTAGAAGAGGAAGAAGATGAGACTGGAAGTGGCAATGATATGCCTGAAGATGAGAGACTTGGAAAGATGAGAAGGAACTGCACAAGGAAGTGGCAGATACTATAAGGGAAATGCAAAAGAGTACTGATATTCCTGTGGCAGATTCCTCTGATTCGGATGGAGAAAAAGAAGGGAGTGAGGAAGAAAGGAAAAAAGAAGATGCAGACATGCAAAGTAATGAAGAGACTTTGGCTGCAGTAATATGTCAGACCAAAGCAGAAATTACCATTGGACAGCTATTAGCTGTGGCACCTTATTGTAGGCACAGGCTGTATCAAGCAATCAATCGAATTGCCCAAGAGACAGGAAACACAGACCTGAACAGCAAGGTGACCAGTTATAATGTGAAGCCGGAAGGGCGAGAACCAGTCATGGACTTTGATGATTCTATGCCAGTAATCCAATTGAGAATTGGAAGCACAGAACTAACTGATGTACTGATAGATGGTGGTTCTGGAGTAAATATCATGACAGACCAATTAAGGAAGAAGCTTGGTCTAAGTAACATGAAACCAGCCCCATTTACAGTAACAATGGCAGATCAAAGAAGTGTACAGCCATTGGGATTAATAAGAGGAGTTAAGATACAGATACAGAAAATGATCTTTATGATCACAGTAACTGTATTAAAATGGATGAAGTCATGGAGGCTTACTCCTTATTATTGGGACGTCCGTGGCTGAAACAGGCCAGGGTATTCCATGACTGGAATTCTCAGTTACTAACCGTGCATAATGGGATACACGAGATACAAATTACCACAAAGAAATCTAGTAGATTACCTGCTACAAGAAGACCTCGAGGAGTCAGAGAGTATGACTGGAGAGGAGGACTGGATGAGGAGCAGGAAGCTACCCTATTTGCTGCACACCCAGAGTGGGAGCAGGTTGCAGAGATGCGGCTGGAAAGCCTAAGTTGTTTGAGAGGTATCTGCTGTGGTGTAGTGACAGCAACACCAACTGAAGAGGAAACCAGCATTTACCCATCACATTTCTATGAAGAGAGAGAAGGAGAAATAGAAATCCTAGAAGAACCAGCCACTGTGAGCTTACAGGATGAAGTGGTGACTGGTTGGACAATCACAGCTGATGAGCAGGTGAGAGAAGTAAATGTGGGAACTAAAGAGGAACCGAGGATGGTGAAAGTAGGAGCTGATTTGGAGCCGGAATTCTTCGAAGAAGCTAAAAGCTTGTTCATCAAATACAGAGATGTATTTGCTTGGAGCTATGAGGATCTAAAAGGGATACCACCTGAAGTCTGTCAGCATAAGATTGAACTGGAACCAGGGTCAGTACCAATCAAGCAGGCGAGGTATAGAATGAATCCCAACTACGCACAGAAGGTTGGAGAAGAGATAAAGAAGTTGGCTGAGGCTAAGTTTATATACCCAATAGAGTATACAACTTGGTTGTCACCCATTGTTATAGTTCCCAAGAAGAATGGCAAACTAAGAGTATGTGTGAACTACAAGGCTGAATGCTTGTACGAAGAAAGATCCTTTCCCTTTGCCATTCACAGAAGCAGTATTAGACACTGTGGCAGGCCATGAGATGTACTCATTCATGGATGGCTTCAGTGGTTATAATCAAGTGCAAGTGGCAGAAGAAGACCAAGGGAAAACAGCTTTCATCACAGACTGGGGGGCTTATGCATACAAAGTCATGCCCTTTGGACTTTGTAATGCACCAGCGACCTTTCAGAGAGTGATAAGTGAATCTTTTCATGAGTATCTGGATGATTTCATGCAGGTGTTCTTGGATGATTTCAGTGTGTACAGCTCTAAGAATGAGCACTTGCATAAATTGGAGTTATGCTTGGCCAGATGCAGGATGAGAGGTCTGGGCCTGAATCCAGAGAAGTGTACTTTCTGTGTGAACTCAGGGGTGCTTCTGGGACACATTGTGTGTAAGAAGGGACTCCTTGTGGATCCCAGAAAGACAGAGTCCATTAAAGCCTCTCCACCACCAGTGAATGTTAAAAGTCTACGAAGATTCCTTGGGCAAACCAGTTATTACAGGAGATTTGTCAAAAGGTATGCACAAATAGCAGCACCATTGAGCAAACTACTGAAGAAAGATGCAGTGTTTGCCTGGACAGCTGAATGTCAACAGGCATTTGAGGAACTTACACTGTCAGTAACAACTACACCTGTGCTGATTAACCCTCACTG
>CM060733.1:72450750-72545618 GCA_030704615.1 Takakia lepidozioides | reverse complement strand
GGACAGGAGCAACAACGGTGAAGGGAGTTAAATTAGTAATTACTCCCCTATACCTATAGCAATTGTTTCGATTGCCAGCAGGCCAGGTGCATGTGGAGGAGCACAGGGCAAGACTGCAAATAGGGGACTTATTCCAAGAAGGGAATTTCTTTAAAACTCAGGGTTATGCTTGTACCAAGGCCGTGTACCCAGGGCTTAAGGAGGTAGGCCAGGTATTGAACGTTCTGTTTGCCATGAAACAGAACCAACAGTATTTGAGCAGATCCTTCACAGAGGAAATACTCAAAGCCTTGAGAGGAGAAGAGGTAGAATGGGCGGACATTATGTACAACGCACTGGTAGAGGAGATGAAAAGATTACAGGGTACTGCCGCAAAGTCTCCTATCATAGTGTCTGGCCCAATCATTGCTCAAATAATTCTTGATTCTGGCATCCTTGATGCTCGAGAAAGAAAGGAGATGGGAGTGTTTGAGCCAGAAACCACTGCAATGGAAGAGCAAGGCTCTTCACACAGTGAGGGTGGAATGGCAGGGCAACACGAGAATAAGAGACAGAGGCGGGGAAAGACTGTAGTGGCGGATCCACTGGCTTCACGGAATCCGCATGATAATGTTTCCCAAGTTTTTGTGCAGGAAGGGGCACAGCAGCACAGAGAACTGCTATTACTAGAAGCAGGACCTTCAGAGAGGGAAGAGGAAGTTACTTCAGTATCACAGCCATCACAGCCAGATGATCGGCTTGTCACAAGGTTACAAGTTGTCCATGCAGCTCAACCAGAAATAATTGATTTGGAAAAAGAAGGGTTAGATATTCCAACTACAGAACAGATAGTGGCAGAAATTGAGAAGGGGGACCTTCTCTATGAATATTCTGGTCTGGTCAAGGAGACAGAGATTCCAGAGGTGCAACAGTTGCCCAAGGGAAATCCTGAGGTGCATATAATACACACACCTATGTCGGAGGTACCACAGGTAGAATGTCAAGACACTGCAGCACCGGTGATGGATGAAGTGGTTCAGGAAGAAAATCTGGTGGGACAATGGCCTGAGTGGTTCGTGAGACATCACACTGTTGAGGATCAGGGAGAACAGCAGCAAGCTCACCATGATGACCCTCAACAGGCAATGCTTATGAGTTCCATAGGCAGGACACTTAATTTGTTGGGGACTTATGTCAAATCCCATGTTCCAACTACCCAATTGACAACCTTGAGAGAGGAACTCAGGAAGGAGTTTGAGGCTCGACTAGTCACTGAGTGTGCAAACAAGGTCGATGAAGAGGTCACTCTCAAGATGCAGCAAGACTTGGAGAATACGGAAGCGGCTTTGCAATTGGCCAAGGGACAATTGATTGAGGTAGGCCTCGTGCAAGACCAATTGCACGAAGCACATAAGCAACAGCTATACCAAATGCAGGTGAAGCATGAAAGCAAGTTGCAAGAAGTGAATGCACTACATACGGAGTTGCAGACAGTGCATGATAGGATGGCCATACAATGTGCTACACTCACAACTATGCTTGACCAATCTACAAAAGAAATAAACAGTCAAGCAGAAAAATGTATGAAGGCAAAAGCAGAGAATGTTGAGCAAATGAAACTCATTGTCGATATGAAGAATACAATCTGTCGCAATGAGGATACTTTCAAGCAATACAGGCAAATTGAAGCTGATCAAGAGAGGCACATCCTGGAGTTGCAACAAACCATCATGGCCAATAGAAATGAAATCTCGGTCACTAACAAGGCTTGGAAGGAAGCCAATAATCTACTTGTTGCCTATGCGAATTTGGTTGAACCTCATGCGAAGCACATGGAGGCTTTACAACAGCAATTGGATGTGTACAAACTAAGAGAGGAGCACACTCTCAGAGGAACCACAAGCAACTTGGTGGATAACCACCTTATGCAGGTCTGGTTAGCACAAGGGCCAGTGGAGGGCAAAGCACCACGAAAGCTCACCCAAAGCGAGATGAATGAGCTCAGACTGCAAGTGCAGAACATTGCCACAATTACTATAGACAATGTCTATAGTAGGATAGCGGACTTACAGGAGGATGTAGACGGACTGCAGACTCAAGTGGAGGACCTCACTTCAAATATCGACAAAAGAGTCTATATACCTGAGGAACAGCTAATGGCTTCTTATTTACAAGCCAGAACTTTGGCTTTTCAGTCTTCTTCACAGGAGGTGCAGGAGATGCCAATGATACAAGAGCCAGTGCCACCAGCACCACAACAAGTCACTGTGCCAATAGCTGACCCTGTTGTTACTACAACCACACCACAGCCACTACAGTCTGAGGTATGGGTCAATGCTGCTTTTAACCCACCTAAAACTCCAGCTGCGAGGGAATACAGTAGGGCTATGATTATGCCCTTCAACCAAATTCCCATCATGTTGGATTTGGCTTGGAAAGAATTTAGTCCTCCGCAATCATTGGCACATTACTACCAAATCATGCGCATTTGGCTGCCAGTGGCAACAAGGACTAAAGTTCTTCCCAACAATCGACCAATTGAGGATCATCACTTTGCACAATACTGGCATGAGGCAGGTACAATGTTGAAGGAATTAATTGCCTTCCAAGTTGTACATGGATTCATTTATACCAAGACCAAGGAGGTAGCGAGTATTGTCATGGGATGCGGGTTATACTACGCTGCTTGTTTTCTGGTACGTTATCACATTGAGCAGCAAAAGATGCAATCGCGCTTTCTGAGTTATTCCAGTGGGGATCATTGGGTCTTACCTTCAGTGCCACCTCATATGTACCTATATGAGGCAAAAGTTATGATGCAAAAGTCTCAAATTCGTTCATGGTTTCATGCGGCCTGGAACAATTTGTCAACACAGAAATTCGGCATTGATGATATTTTCTATAAGGGACATGTGGCATGGAAATACTTGCACAATTCACAAGTCATTGGTACCCCACTCACCTGGATAGACAAGGAGCTCAGTGTCTTCACCAATTTTGCCGTTCAGCGTTTACAGCAAGTTTTAAAATATAAACTTCCAGACATGGTAGGACAACATTGTATGCCCTAGAGGATTCCACAAAAAGTTCGACAATTAAAACACCTGAGAAGCGACGAGGATTCTGATACAACTGTTTCTTCAGCGGATTCTTTTGACATGGGAGAAGACTATGCAATTCAAATGGCAGAGAAGAAGCGACGGGGGTCTCCTATGCCTGAAAGGTTACCTCGATATCAGCCTCCAGAGGGAATCACTTATCCGGGTAGTGTTCAATCATCTCCGTCAACAAGTGACAGACCTCGGGCTCGTACACACAGTCCGCCACGAAACTCTCAACGTCAGAAAGGTGCTCACTCACAAAGGTTTGCTAATCGCAATCAGTAAACCGTGAGGACATGGTTTTTTGAGAGGGGAAGGGGTAATGTTAGGGGACTGTCTGGGACTTAGACACTTATACGGGATCTGTAGGGTACCCTTAATTTTTGCACAGACTGAGACCAACAGGAGCCTTAGGGGTGACAGCAGCGCACTTTAGAAGGGGGTTATACAGCCCGTCACAGCCAACACAGCCAGTCACAGCTTCGCACAGCCCGACACAGCCCATCACAGCCAACACAGCCCGTCACAGCCGACACAGCCACACAGCCAGTCACAGCCCGACACAGCCAAACACAGTCGCACAACCAGTCACAGCCCGACACAGCCGGTCACAGCCGGTCACAGTTTCACACAGCTGTCACGACCATAGGGAACGGATAGCAGGACAGGGAACGATGTGGGGAACAACACCTGCGAATGGAACATGTTAGTTCACAGACGACGGTTAGTGAGGGAAGCGGTTAGAACAACGGGTAGGAAGATAACTAGGAGCAAGGACTGAAAGGAGGCGGCGGGAGATCACTTCGGGGTGGGGGACTTCTGGCATCAGGGCTTGGAAATAGGGGGGGGAGCACATCTCTGAGGGGAAAGATGAAGAGCACGGAGTAGGAGAAGTGACAATCTGTTGTTACTTGATGAATGCAAGCTATAGAATTGTAATGTAGAGTAGATTAGAGACACCATGGCTTCAGCCTGATACTTGATAGATATTAATCTGATACACACTTCATACTCACACTGTGTAGAGAGATCTGAGTGAAGCTGTGGAATGAATGGATGAGTTGATGGAATCCGATAGATTGATGAAGCAAACTGATACTTAATTATCAATAGTAAGGTAGCTAGCTAACATGAATGCGGAAAGGAAAACAAATAGGAAACACCCCCATGATACACTAGCTGTAGGTCATGACTGATTGTTCTGAGCGAGCTGAGTACTTAGAGATTTCTAACTCTTCTATCTTGGAGTTTCCGCCTCGGATAGCGAAGGGATGGGTGAGTAAAAGCTGCGCGACATATTTCCGTTACGACGACAACGGAGGAAAGGGAGCTGCCAGAAATCACTGCATGGAGAAAAATGAATTGCGTTGCCGAATTTCCGAGCTTCGGTGTGTACATGTTTCCTACAACTCATACATGGATTTTCTTCACCTTAGGACTCTGATATCGCTGACTCTGGTATAGTCATATGGACAGACACATTGTACAAATGAGACCTCAAATTGTAAACAGTGGGCCAATTACGGCAGTTCTTGAACACGATGAAACACAAGCACACAGAAGTGAGGTACGATGGGTTGTTTTATTGATCGAACACGGTGTCTCACATTTAGCAACTCCAGACAAATCTAAGCCCTTCCTCCTTCTACATGGGCGTCACCAATCGACGAAACTTCGATAGCCCTCAAAACAAGCTCATTACTGATGCGGCACCTCGAGGTAAACTGCAATGCGGTCGATCTGGTGCCCTTGGTGGAGCTGACGACAATGTCATGCCCATCAATCATACCACCATCATACATCAACAAGGTCACTGTGGGCCTCCTGTGCCCGTGTGATTCGTCTTCACAACTCAGCCGAATGTCTCCATACACTGGAAAAGCGGAGTGAACTCCACGAATATAGTTTTCCCCGGTGCCGTCCTCCCTGGTCCACTGGCAGCAGTTCCAGCGCCAAAGTGAGGCCGTGCGTGATCTGTCCGGCATCCCATTCCACCTTGGTATATCGAGGTCAACAATTTTCAGGACCCACGGACCGCATTGATCCTCGCCCTCACCTCGCTCAAAGCGGTAATAGCCCTCCAAATACTCCATTGCGCGCAAAGACTCCCGCTTGATTCCAGATGCGTCTGTGAAAAGTGAAAGCCAGACAATGATGTCTCCTGATTCTGGTTTGAACATAGCATAATCGTGGCCATGATAAGGGCAGTCAGCAGGATTTCGGCGGCACGGCATCCCTGAAAAAGAGTAGCGCAGTATGCTCAATGACAGCAGCTCCCGGATGGAGGAGGTAGCAGTGCGGTGGCTGGAAGAAATTCAAGCAAACGCTGCAATTCCTCACAAACACTCCAGGGCACATTTAAATATCCCTCCGACAGGAACCTGCATGGATGAAGATTGGCTCATCCATGGATGTAGCCGTTTCAGTTTCCTTCCCTGCCATGCAAACTATGGGCAGTAAGTGCCAGGTGGGCCTATAGCCACTCGAGACGACGAAGTCCATCCCCCCTTCGATGTAAATACGGCGCCGAATTTCCATCCGGGGGATGGACTTCGGTAGCAGATTTCAAACTATACCCCATGGATGATAAAGAGGTATCGGTTCATCCACCGCTGGCTTGTTGAACACGTTACACGATGATTGGTGGGTACTTGTGACCCAGATGGTCCATTATTGGAGCCCGCATTGCTCTTCCGCTTCTCATCATTTCGAAAATCTAAGGGCTTCGTTGCTGTCTGCAAGGTGATTGTCATCGGCATCAAAGACGTCCTCAGGTCCTTCTTTGCAAGGATGCCGTGCTTCCGGAACCGGGACGACTGCCCTTATGGAGGCATCGATTATGCAATGTATTCGGCCACATCGGGAGACATCGTTATCTGGTACACAGATTACACAGAAGATACTGGTTCGAATGTGGAAACATTGTCCGCTTTTGAGTATCTCCCAGGCCAGTACGCCTTCGAGCGGGGTGACGATCTTGGTCTGAGGAGTCCGTGGCTCTTGCGCATCCTTGATTCCGATTTTCCCAGCTACGACGGGCACCCATGCAGAAGAATGCGCACTGCTATGCTGTTGCGGTGGAACTGCTGCCAGTGGACGTGGGTGGACTCCATCGGAGAGACTTATACTCCTGAGGGAGTGCGCTCATCTTCTCCATTGTATGGGGACATTCGCATTGGTGTGGACGGCAAAAACGTGAAGCTTTCCATATTCGATGGTGGTATGATTGAAGGGCAGGACATCGTGGTGAACATAAACAGGGGCGGTACAACGGCTGCAATCCAGTTTACCTGGAGGAGCCCGAAGACTCATGAGCTACTTCTCAGAGCAGTCGAAGTCCCATTGACAACGTGACTTGTATTTAGAAGGCACAGGGCTAAAGAATTGTTTACACAATCAGCACAGTAGACGTGCTTCAAATGCAATTTATGTGGATCAATAAAAACCCCATTGTGCCCTCTTTTTGTTCTATTCTGTATCCATCGTTCCCAAAATGCGTCATTCCTCATTGGGAGTGTGGGTGGATTTTGCAAGTGGCTGGTAGGCTGAAATGGGCCCCCATTGTACAGATCAGTACCACCCTACCATTCGCGAAACATTGCCTTTCAATATGTAATTCTAAAAAACATTGCCGAACCTCCTTCATCAGGAGGTCCTTCTCCCCCTATGACCGTGACACCCTAAACCCTATTCCTGCGGACACTCCTGCTCATGTTTTTTCGACACTTACGACTCTGCTCATGGCTCATGGCTCATGGCTCATGGCTCATGAAATAGCAGCCCCCGCAGACCTGTGCTTATTCCAAATATCTGTCCAAACCAAATTCCAAGGAGCAAAATGCCCCAAAAGGTGAGCCCATTTTTGGTTCATTTGCCAGATCAAATGTATGTTTAGGCATCAGCAAAGAGTAGCCCAGCTTTACCGAATAGGAAAAAAAATTGTCATGCTTTTTGGGCATCCACAGCCATTCACCGGGATCGAATTGAAGCAATCTCACCGGAGCAAAGAGGAACCAATAGAAAGAATTGTTGTAATGCTAAAGCTCAACAGGAGGGGAAGGGTTTGTTTACCAGAGGTGGAACATAGAACTCTGATATCGTACCAGTCAGTATTGAAAGGAAGATGAGCTTCTTGGGGGCACGTCAAGATGTCGTTTCCTTGCATTTTCAAAGTGGTACCCCTGAAGTGGTCTCTGGCGAATAAAGTACAAGTCGCGGATGGTAAAGTACGTGGCCATAGCTGATCCCGCCCTTGGTGCCGACTTTCTGGTGGAGGTGGGGAAGCACTACTCCCGCGCTCTGAAGCCCACGATGACATTGGAGAAGCTCCATCGTCTAGCCACATCCTGTGTGGATGGTGCAGAAAAGGTGATACATTCTTAACCAAATTGTGGTGGCAACAACTCGTTTTTGTGGTGTTTGGCGCTTACAAATATGCTGGGTGGTTGGACAGACCCGGTGGCTCCAAATCTAGAATGGTTCCCAAAGTACAAGGGACATGTGGAGCTTCCCCAAACCGGACAAACTGCCTGACCCCACATTCGACATGTGGATGAACCGCATGACATGGTGGTTTCAGGTACTTCCCCACGCTTCGTTTGGCGCTTCTACTCTTGTAGGGGGTGGATTCATTGTATTTTTTCAGCAATGCGATTTGATGGAGAATCTCCACAGGTGACGACGAATGCGCAAGAGCAGCTGGACACACAAGCACATCAGTTCAAGATGGAGATTTCTCCTGCAGCAGAGAGCCTACGTGACTATGTGATGAGGTACTTTCTGCTCTGCAAAACCGACCTATTCTTTCGGGAGATACCACATGCCCGCCGGAGCCACGAGTTCACCGACCAGCCGAACGCGGACAAAGCAGCAATGCGCCTTCTGTACAGGTACATACGCGATGCCTTCCTTACAGTCCTTGCATTTTTCGCCGAATTTCCAGATCAGGGCTCCGAAAATGGCTAAGTCCCTAGGGTGGCTGGCCCTGAACTGGAAATTCGGCGCCATTTTTCCAGGTCAAGGCCATATGGGACTTAGCCTTTTTCGGGCCGGACCTAGGAAAATGGCGCCGAATTTCCAGTCAGAGCTTCGAAAATGGCTAAGTCCCTAGGGTGGCTGGCCCTGAACTGGAAATTCGGCGCCATTTTTCCAATTCTGGGCCCTATTGCCGTTCTGGGACTTAGCCATTTTCGGGCCGGACCTGGGAAAATGGCGCCGAATTTCCAGTCAGGGCTCCGAAAATGGCTAAGTCCCTAGGGTGGCTGGCCCTGAACTAGAAATTCGGCGCCATTTTTCCAGTTTTGGGCCCTATTGCCGTTCTGGGACATAGCCATTTTCGGGCCGGACCTGGGAAAATGGCTAAGTCCGTAGGGTGGCTGGCCCTGAACTGGAAATTCGGCGCCATTTTTTTATTTCTAGGCCCTATTGCCATTCTGGGACTTAGCCATCTTCGGGCCAAACCAGGAAAAATGGCGCCGAATTTCCAGTTCAGGGCTCCCAAGATGGCTAAGTCCCTAGGGTGGCAGTCACCGAAAACCGAAATTTGGCGCCATTTTTCCATTTCTAGGCCCACTCAGATCCGCCCCAACCTGGGAAAATGGTGCCGAATTTGCAGTTCAGGGACCTCATTGTGTTTTTCATGAATGCAGGTACTGCAAGTTCTCCCTTTTGGAGAAAGGTCATCTGTCTTTGGAGCCACCATTCTTCCTGGCATGGAGGAACCCTGGGGCTGACTCCATGTACACTGACGATATTGTGAAGGAGTGGCATCTGGAACATTTGCGTGATTGCCCTTGGTATGTGGACCTTCCGACTGGCATGCTCGACCCATCCGAGTTTCAATTGAAGCTGGATGCTGAGGCCCGACGAAACCGGGCTCCGCTGCCTCCGCTGGGTGCAAAAGAGGCAAAAGCGCTTGCGAACTCCAGGAAAGCGGCAGAGCTTGCTCAGGCAGGAATTCAGGAGAAATTGCATGAGAAGAGTAAAGGTCAAAGGAAAAGGACAAGGAAACAGGTGACTGCAGTAACACCCAAAAAGAAGAAAACCATCGGGGCATCGGAGGAGGCGCAGGAGGGGACCCAAGAGAGTGACTCGGACGACGACTTCATTCAAGGTCCTTCGACTGCTGTTGCTCCTACCCAGTCACCGGTCGTCCGGGTTCCCAAGTCAGTTCGGAGTGGGACTGGCTCTGCCAAGAAGTTGGCATTTGAGGGCGAGCCTACACGCCGGTATTCGGCGGTGACGTTTACGCACAGGCCAAAGCTAGAACCTCCAACCATCATCCAATGCGTCAATGAGAGCTTCCTTGACGCTCTCGCTGCCAGGGCGAAGAAGGTGGCACACAACAAGTCTCTGGCGGAGCAGAAGGGGAAAGCCAAAAAGAGGGCTGGCGGTACAGAGCCTAAAGACACCCCTGGTTTTGAAGCCATGATGGAATTCTTCACGGCTGTGAGCACAGATTGCAAGAGCACTCGGGGGGGGGGGGGGGGGGGGGGGAGTTGAGGTGGAGAGAGCTTGCGACATGATTCTCCTCGACATTCCAGATGGGGAGCTGCTGGAGGGCCTGGATGGTGTGCCCACCTGGAACAGGTTTACTGAGGACTACTGAAAGCCGGGTTTGGGCTGGCGGGGATGCTTCTGGATGACCGTGGATGTGTGGTTGTCCTTGCCACAAGAGGGAAGACCACAGAGAATGCGGTGGCAAGGTGGACACCGAAAAGTGTCGCCCCGGTCCTCCTCAAAAAATGGTTCTGCATCAATACACAGGGGTTGCGAACAGAGGGCCAAAGTGTAAGTTATCAATCTATTGCATTCACCTCATATTGTGGTGTATCTTAACAAGATCCCGGAGTTGATCCCTATTTTGTTGGATGTGCAGACATTGGTGTTTGAGGCATATTGCTTTGTGAAGAGAGGGTCTCGTTCAAATTCCGCAACGACGGTCGTCTTGTTGATGCCGCTGTGGACCCTGTTACCTACGATGTCCTCTACAACTATGTGCCCCACTCCAGTATGCCGAAGGACACAAAGACAGGCAAACCGTGGTGGTACAGCCGGACCCGGAGCCCTGCTTTCATCCAAACCCTCATGGAGACGTGCTCGGATGTCCAAGGGCGGATTCTGGACCTCACATGCGGCACGGGTAAGCCTTCACGTGCTCAGTTTGTCCCCTGGCCCGATTGCAATTGCATGCCGCAAGCTATTAACCGCCCGCTTTGTTCCTTAGGTGCTTCAATGTGGGCAGAGACGTTGTCCGACAGGCATGTGTTCGCCTTCGAGCCAAATACTGCCCTCCACAACTCGGAACTTGCAGCGGCTGAACGTCTGCCGAAAGAGGAAGAGGCATCCTCGGAGGATGAGGAAAAATCCGAGAAGGAGCAGGGGGAGGAACAAGTTGGGATCGAGGCCGAGGAGCCCCCGGTGTACGAGTGAGTGGTCGCATTGTAAGTTGCCTCCAGATTTCGTGAGGCACCTCCCTTCGCTCTCTTATTTCATTGAAAACCCTTTCTGCTTCTGCTGGTATTGACATTCTTGAAGTGGATTTGTTCTTACTGTAGGATGCCAAGTACGGCAAGAGGGACGTCTACACTGGAGTTCATGGGCAGGAGGAACGTGCCTTTTTTTGCCAGGGGGGATTTCATGCCTAGTCCAGAAAGGGAGTACATCCTTCCTACTTATGCTGCCCGGCTTGCTTCGGTGTCCATTAGGAGGTGTTCCGAACGTAGTCGTGTACAGCAGATTTTAGACGAGGCAAGCCTCAAGAAAATGAAGATGAGGGAGGAGGCAGCAGCTATTAGAGCCCGTCGGGCTCGTAGATTTGTGTTGGATTCTGCTGAGGAAAGTGGGGGAGAAGAGGCAGAAGATTCCCAAGAGGTGAGGTGGACAGTCCCCCAAGGAGAGGACGACATTTTTGAGAGGCATACTGCAACCGATGCATCACAGAGCTCGGAGGATGGGGGGGATGAGGGGGATGAGGAAGAAGGAGGGCCAAGTTCCTCGGAAGGTGTAGGAGAGTAGTTCCTATTCCTGCTATGACAGTTAGGACACACTTGTATAGACGTGGCTTGCCACCAAATTTGCAATAAAATGTTGCATTTCATTGCTATGACGAGTCCACATGACCCTATTTCCGTGCCTCCTAACCCTATTTCCGTGGACACAATTCGGCCCGCTCATGTTTTTTTTTTTTCCGCTCATGCTCATGCCGCTCATGCTCATGCTGCTCATGAAATAGCAGCCCCCCAATCAGTCATGACCTGCAGCTAGTGAATCATGGTTGTGCTTCCCATTTGTATTCCTTCTTGCCTTCATGTTATCAATTTACCTTATCTGATACTGAAGCATCAGATTGCTTCAGTATCTTCTTAGTTCCAGTTAATCATGATTCATTTCACAGCTTCACTCATGTCTCTCTACACAGTGTGCTTGTATCAAATAAGTATCAGATTACGATTTATCAGCTACTAGGCCAATGTCAAGGTGACTCTAATCCGCCCTACAATATCACTACAACTCTGCATGAAATAAACCTCCATCAAGTCATCATCTCCTCTTCTGTGTAATCATCATCATCCCTGAGCTCCAAGATCGTGCCCTCCGTCTGACCTTCTCCCCTGATGTCTAAGAAGTGATCCAAGAAGTGATCCCCAAAAAGTCCCCGCTCTTGGCTTTATCTACCTACAAGTTGTTCTAACCGCCTTGCTAACTAACCGTCACCCCTGAAGTAACATATTCCCTCTGCAGATGTCGTTCCCACACAGTCATTCCCTGTCCATATTAACCGTTCCCCCTGTACTGTGACAACTGTGCAAAACTGGTTAGGTTGTGTGAAGCTGTGTCAGGCTGTGTCGGGCTGTATCGGGCTGTGTTGGCTGTGTCGGCTGTGGCGGCTGTGACTGGCTGTGTTGGCTGTGACGGGCTGTGTCGGGTTGTGTAACCCCCCCCCCCCCTTAAAGCCTGCTGTTGTCACCCCTAAGGCTCCTGTTGGTCTCAGTCTGTGTAAAAATTAAGGGTACCCCACAGAACCCGTAAAAGCGTTAAAGTCCCAAGTAGCCCTCTAACATTTACCCCTCCCCCTCTCAAAAAGCCGTGTCCTCACGGTTTACTGTTTAGGATTTAGCAAACCTTTGTGATGGAACACCCTTCTGATGGTGAGAGTCTCGTGAAGGACTCCGTGTGCGAGCCCGAGTCTTGTCACTGGTTGATGGAGATGATTGAGCACTACCTGGAAATGTCTGACCCTCCTTTGGCTGATATCGAGGTAACCTCTCAGGCATAGGAGATCCTCGTCGTTTCTTTTCTGCCATCTGAAGTGCATAGTCTTCTGCCATGTCAAAAGAGTCCGCTGAAGAAACAGTAGTATCAGAATCCTTGTCCCCCCTGAGGTGTTTTAACGGTCGAACTCTAATTGGAATCCTTTGGGGCATACAATGTGGTCCCACCATGTCTGGAAGTTTAAACTGCACAACTTGTTGTAAGCGCTTAATGGCCAAATTGGTGAACACCCTGAACTCCTTGTCCGTAAAGGTGAGTGGTGTGCCAATGACTTGGGAACAGTGCAAGTATTTCCATGCCTCATGTCCCTTAAAGAAAATATCGTCAGGGCTGAATTTCTGTGTTGTCAAATTGTTCCAGGCCGAATGAAACCATGAACGAAGTTGGGAATCCTTTTGCATCATAGCTTTTGCTTCATATAGGTACATATGATGTGGCACTGAAGGTAAGACCCAATGATCCCCACTGGAATAACGCAATTGCATCCTCTGTTGCTCGATGTGATAACGTGCCAGAAAACAAGCAGCATAGTATAATCCACAGCCCATGACAATACTTGCTACCTCCTTGGTCTTGGTATAAATGTACCCATGTACAACTTGGAAGGCAATTAATTCCTGCAACATGGTACTTGCTTCAGACCAGTACCTCGCAAAGTGATGATCCTCAAAGGGTCGATTGTTCGGAAGAACCTTAGTCCTAGTTGTCACTGGCAGCCAAATGCGCATGATCTGGTAGTAATGTGCCAACGACTGCGGAGGACTAAATTCCTTCCAAGCCAAATCCAACACAATGGGAATTTGGTTGAAGGGCATAATCATAGCCCGACTGTACTCCCGTGCAGCATGAGTCTTAGGTGGGTTAAAAGCAGCATCCCCCCATACCTCGGGCTGTGGTGTGGCTGTAGTAACAACAGCGTCAGCTACCTGTACATTCACTTGTTGTGATATTGGTAGCACTGGCCCTTCTACCACTGGCATCTCCTGCACCTCTTGCGAAGAAGACTGAAAAATTATAGTTCTGGCTTGTAAATAAGTAGCCATCAGCTGCTCCTCAGGTACAAAGACTCTTTTGTCAATATTTGAACTCAGGTCATCCACCTGAGTCTGCAGGCCTTCTACATCCTCATGTAGCTCTGCTATCCTACTATAGACATTGTCTATAGTAGTTGTGGCAATGTTCTGCACCTGCAGTCTGAGCTCATTCATCTCGCCCTGGGTGAGCTTCCGTGGTGCTTTGCCTTCCACCGCCCCTTGTGCTAACCAGACCTACATTAGGTGGTTATCCACCAAGTTGTGTGTGCCACCCCTAAGAGTCTGCTCCTCTGTGAGCCTGTACACATCTAACTGCTGTTGTAAAGCCTCCATGTGCTTCGCATGAGGTTCAACCAAACTCGCATAGGCAGCAGCCAGATTATTGGCTTCCTTCCGAGCCTTGTTAGCCACAGAGAGTTCATTTCTATTTACCATGACTGTTTGTTGCAACTCCAGGATGTACCTCTCCTGGTCAGCCTCAACCTGTCTGTATTGTTTGAAAGTATTCTCATTGCGACAGATTGTATTCTTCATATCAACAATGAGTTTCGCTTGCTCTATTATCTCAGCTTCTGCCCTCATACATCTCTCCCCTTGTCTATTAACTTCTAATGCAGTTTGCTCTAGAGTACTTGTGAGTGTAGCACATTGTATGGTCATCTTCTCATGTACTGCCTCCAACTCTGTATGTAGTACGTTCACTTCTTGCAACTTGCCCTCATGCTTCACCTGCAATTGGTATAACTGTTGCTTATGTGTTTCATGCAACTGGTCCTGCTTGAGGCCTGCTTCAATCAAATGTCCCTTGGCCAACTGCAAGGCAGCCTTTGTGTCCTCCAACTCTTGCTGTAACTTGAGATTGACCTCTTCATCTACCTTGTTAGCACACTCAGTGGCAATTTGAGCCTCAAACTCCTTCCTGAGTTCCTCCCTCAAAGCTGCCAATTGGGTAGATGGAACATGGGATTTCACATAAGTGCCCAACAAATTAAGTGTCCTGCTTATAGAATTCATAAGCATGGCCTGCTGGGGGTCTTCATGGGGAGCTTGCTGCTGTTCTCCCTGATTCTCAACAGTGGGATGCCTCACCAACCATTCAGGCCATTGCAACTCCAGGATGTACCTCTCTTGGCGAGCTTCAACCTGTCTGTATTGCTTGAAAGTATTCTCATTGCGACAGATTGTATTCTTCATATCAACAATGAGTTTCGCCTGCACATTTTCCGCCTCTGCCTTCATACATCTCTCCCATTGTCTGTTAACTTCTAATGCAGTTTGCTCAAGAGTAGTTGTGAGTGTAGCACATTGTATGGTCATCCTCTCATGTACTGCCTCCAACTCTATATGTAGTGCATTCACTTCTTGCAACTTGCCCTCATGCTTCACCTGCATTTGGTATAACTGTTGTTTATGTGCTTCGTGCAACTGGTCCTGCGCGAGGCCTGCTTCAATCAAATGTTCCTTGGCCAACTGCAAATCAGCTTTTGTATCCTTTAACTCTTGCTGTAACTTGAGATTGACCTCCTCATTGACCTTGTTTGCACACTCAGTGGCAAGTCGAGCCTCAAACTCTTTTCTGAGTTCCTCCCTCAAAGTTGCCAATTGGATAGATGGAACATGTGATTTCACATAAGTGCCCAACAAATTAAGTGTTCTGCTTATGGAACTCATAAGCATGGCCTGCTGAGGGTCTTCATGGGGAGCTTGTTGTTGTTCTCCCTGATTCTCAACAGTGTGATGCTTCACCAACCATTCAGGCCATTGCCCCACCAGATTTTCTCCTGAACCACCTCATCTGCCACAGGTGCTGCAGTCTCTTGATATTCTACCCCTGGTACCTCCGTCACAGGTGTAGGTATTACATGCACAACAGGGTTTCCCCTGGACAACCGCTGCACCTCTTGAATCATTGATTCCCTTACCACGCCAGAGTGTTAGAGGACTGTCTGGGACTTAGACACTTATACGGGATCTGTAGGGTACCCTTAATTTTTGCACAGACAAAGACCAACAGGAGCCTTAGGGGTGACAGCAACGCACTGTAGAGAGGGGTTACACAACCCGTCACAGTCGTCACAGCCAACACATCCAACAGAGCCCGTCACAGTTGTCACAGCAGACACAGCCGACACAGCCAACACAGCCCGTCACAGTCGTCACAGCCGACACAGCCACACAGCCAGTCACAGCCCGACACAGCCAAACACAGTCGCACAGCCAGTCATAGCCCGTCACAGTTTCACACAGCCAGTCACAGCTTGACACAGCTGTCACGATCATAGGGAACGGAGAGCAGGACAGGGAACGACTGTGGGAAACAACACCTGCGAAGGGAACATGTTAGTTCACAGACAACGGTTAGTGAGGGAAACGGTTAGAACCACGGGTAGGAAGATAAAAGGAGAAGCGGGGAATTTTGGGGATATCATTCGGAGGAGGACTTCTTGGTCATGGAGGAGAGGGGATCGGGCAGAGATGAAGAACGGAAGTGAAGATAGAGAGATGATGAGTAGATGCTTGATATATGCAAGGCTGTAATGATATTGTAGAGCAGATTAGAGACACAATGGCTTCGGCCTGATACCTGATAAATCATAATCGGATACTTTTACGATACAATCACACTGTGAAGAGAGATCTGAGTGAAGTTGTGGAATGAATGGATGAGTTGATGGAATCCAATAGATTGATAAAGCAAACTGATACTTAATTATCAATGGTAAGATAGCTAACATGAATGCCAAAAGGGAAACAAATAGGAAACACCCCCATGATACACTAGCTGTAGGTCATGACTGATTGTTCTGCGCGGGCTGAGTACTTAGAGATTTCCAACTCTTCTATCTTGGAGTTTCCGCCTCGAATAGCGAAGGGATGGGTGAGTAAAAGCCGTGCGACATTTGGCGACCATACTGGGGAACTAAGTAATGAACAACCAGATGTGACAGGCATCTGGTGGGATCATGGTGGTTGGACCATTAAAGAATTTGAAGTGAATCAAATTCCCTGTGGAACGAAGGAAGAAAGATTGTCCAAACAATTCTTTCAAAGGTTCTTGGAATTGCCAGACGGTTGTAAAGAAAATATTCTTAAACGAGTGCATGATGCTGATCCAGAATGGGGTCTGGAGAAAGGAGTGATAAAGATTTATCAGGTAGCCTGTAGAGGAAGAGCACGTTGGTTACCAACATTGGTATATGTGATAGCATTGCTATCCATTAAGCGAGTAGAGTTTGAAGGCTGGGAAGAAAGAAAGGTGAATGTTTATACTCATATGCATGAAGAGCTTGTACTGGTAAAGAATTGGATTCCAAAGGATATTTTGTGGATCAAACTCACACCAAGAACAGCTTTTCAGACTTGTTTGCCATATGGTTATATGGTAACGGAGACTTCAAGTATAGCCAAGGGTGCATTGAAGCTTGAAAGAAACCCAGGCATATACGAGAGATATTACAGAAGAGAGTTTTGGTTATTGCCACATTAAAAGAAATGAAAGACATGGGACATGAGTGATGAAAGAGAAGCTAGACGCCAGAGATATTCAAAAAGAGAAAGCTATCTGAAAGCTAATTATCCATATCTTTGGGAGAGAGGAATAGACATAGGGGAATCATCTGGACCTCTCACACCATTAAGATCAAAGAGTACATCACCCATACCGGAAGAACTAGAGTTGGATGCCACTCCTTCGGTTTCTTTGCAAGAAAGATTAAGGGAATTGGTACAGGAAGAAGATCAATCACGAGGTGAAAGATCTGAGGTACATCCCTGGATAAAAGATTTGACAGAAATCTTTGATAAGAGTTGGCATGGAACACCAAAAGCAGGAACTCCAGCTTCTGAAGCAGACGGTGAAGAAGGAGAAGAGGATGTGGCAGAGCCAACGGAGAGTTCAGACTCTCCAACACCATTACAGTTGAGTTACATGAGTGAAGAAGAAACCCAAGGGCAGAACTTGGAGGATGAAAACAGAGAGAAGAAATTGGAAGAGGAAGGATATGAAGAAGTAGACCCAACAGCTGAGGTTGAGACTACAACCAGTACATCCCAACCCGTTGGACCTGGATCAAGTGGAGCACTTGGATCACAGGCCAACGAAGGTGTCGGCTTAGGGGGATCAGGCGGGCTGCCTGGATCTGGCTCTGGGGGGACAGGGAGTGTGGGAAGTAGTGCAACTGAAGCTGGGAATACCGTGAATATCGTGGGGCCGGAAGCAGGGAGTGCTCAAGGGCCACCACTTGGTGGAAGATCCACCACAAAAACAACAGGTCCAGGAGGACCAGCACCAGCAAGGGTGCCAGCACCTGTCAGTGGGCAGAAGGTAGGGCCACAGATGGCGTTACAACCAACACGGGCAAAACCACCATTTCCAATATATTCAGGAAAAGGGGATCCCGATGTACACATTAGCCAATTTGAGCACATGTGTATAGTGAACAATGAGAATGGCGATGATGCCAAGATGAGATTGTTTCCTTGTTCACTTATCAAGAAAGCAAGTGAATGGTATGCAAGATTCCCTGATAATCATTTCCTAACCTGGAATGGCTTGAATACAGCATTTCAAAATAGGTTCAGGACAAGTAAAACTGAGGATGAAGTGTATGGGAGTTTACAACAGCTGAAGCAGAAGAAGCATGAAACTATTGAAGAGTATATGGAGAAGATGGAATTGATGATGAAAAAATTGGCTGCAGTACCAGCACCCGGTTTACAGAAGACTTGGTTTGTGAGTGGACTAAGACCGGAGTTGCAAAAGAAAGTGGATATGTTACCCCATAATAAAGTGGAGGAGGCATTTGAAACTGCTAACAGAATTGAGCAATTGGGAATGCTCAGGAGAGAGAAAAAGGATGATGAGGACTCTGAGGATGAGTCAGATGAAGAAGAAGAGCAAGAACTAAAAAGAAAGAGTAAGAGAAAGGAGAAGTTGAAGAGGGATAATTATGAAAAAAGATTGGAAGAAATCTTGAAGAAGTATGCCACAGAGGCTGCAACACATTGGAGGAAGGGTGTATGGTGTGCAAAGTGCCAGAATGAAGGCCATACCACCACAGAATGCCACCTGAAGGAGAAACACTGTACTATCTGTAAAATGGATAACCATTCTACTGAGAATTGTTACTACAACAGAAGGACAGCTGCAAGAGAACCTAGGCAAGTAAGGGTGCATCAGGTGCAGCCCCAGCCAAGAAGAAACAATGATCAGGACCACTATGGTAGGTCTGGTGGTTATAACAATGGCATGGAAGGGAGAGGTAATTCAAGAGGGAATTACCAAGGAAATTCCAGAGGCAACTATCAGGGTAATCCAAGGGGAATTACCAGCCCGGGAATCAGGATTATAGAAATAATCCAAGAACAGACCAAGGGCGAGGACCCAATGGTGAAGAACTATGTTACTATTGTAATCAGTCAGACATCGCAGGCAGCCTGTTCATTCTGGATAAGACACCAGAATGAGATGAGAGCTCCTGTGAATGAGGGCCCAGTGGTGGCAGCTCACATGGTTAGGCCATGTGTTATACCAGAAGTAAGTACAATGATAGTAACAAGAAGTAAAGCCAAACTAATACCTCCAGTAGAAGAGGAAGAAGATGATAATGGAAGTGGCAATGATATGCCTGAAGATGAAGAGACTTGGAAAGATGAGAAGGAACTGCACAAGGAAGTGGCAGATACTATAAGGGAAATGCAAAAGAGTACTGATATTCCTGTGGCAGATTCCTCTGATTCTGATGGAGAAGAAGAAGGGAGTGAGGAAGAAAGGAAGAAAGAAGATGCAGACATGCAAAGTAATGAAGAGACTTTGGCTGAAGTAATATGCCAGACCAAAGCAGAAATTACCATTGGACAGCTATTAGCTGTGGCACCTTATTGTAGGCACAGGCTGTATCAAGCAATCAATCGAATTGCCCAGGAGACAGGAAACACAGACCTGAACAGCAAGGTGACCAGTTATAATGTGAAGCCGGAAGGGCGAGAAACAGTCATGGACTTTGATGATTCTATGCCAGTAATCCAATTGAGAATTGGAAGCACAGAACTAACTGATGTACTGATAGATGGAGGTTCTGGAGTAAATATCATGACAGACCAATTAAGGAAGAAGCTTGGTCTAAGTAACATGAAACCAGCCCCATTTACAGTAACAATGGCAGATCAAAGAAGTGTACAGCCATTGGGATTAATAAGAGGAGTTAAGATACAGATACAGAAGATGATCTTTATGATCACAGTAACTGTGTTGAAAATGGATGAAGTCATGGAGGCTTACTCCTTATTATTGGACGTCCGTGGCTGAAACAGGCCAGGGTATTCCATGACTGGAATTCTCAGTTACTAACCGTGCATAATGGGATACACGAGATACAAATTACCACAAAGAAATCTAGTAGATTACCTGCTACAAGAAGACCTCGAGGAGTCAGAGAGTATGACTGGAAAGGAGGACTGGATGAGGAGCAGGAAGCTACCCTATTTGCTGCACACCCAGAGTGGGAGCAGGTTGCAGAGATGCGGCTGGAAAGCCTAAGTTGTTTGAGAGGTATCTGCTTGGTGTAGTGACAGCAACACCAACTGAAGAGGAAACCAGCATTTACCCATCACATTTCTATGAAGAAAGAGAAGGAGAAATAGAAATCCTAGAAGAACCAGCCACTGTGAGCTTACAGGATGAAGTGGTGACTGGTTGGACAATCACAGCTGATGAGCAGGTGAGGGAAGTAAATGTGGGAACTAAAGAGGAACCGAGGATGGTGAAAGTAGGAGCTGATTTGGAGCCGGAATTCTTCGAAGAAGCTAAAAGCTTGTTCATCAAATACAGAGATGTATTTGCTTGGAGCTATGAGGATCTAAAAGGGATACCACCTGAAGTCTGTCAGCATAAGATTGAACTGGAACCAGGGTCAGTACCAATCAAGCAGGCGAGGTATAGAATGAATCCCAACTACGCACAGAAGGTTGGAGAAGAGATAAAGAAGTTGGCTGAGGCTAAGTTTATATACCCAATAGAGTATACAACTTGGTTGTCACCCATTGTTATAGTTCCCAAGAAGAATGGCAAACTAAGAGTATGTGTGAACTATAAGAAGCTGAATGCTTGTACGAAGAAAGATCCTTTCCCTTTGCCATTCACAGAAGCAGTATTAGACACTGTGGCAGGCCATGAGATGTACTCATTCATGGATGGCTTCAGTGGTTATAATCAAGTGCAAGTGGCAGAAGAAGACCAAGGGAAAACAGCTTTCATCACAGACTGAGGGGGCTTATGCATACAAAGTCATGCCCTTTGGACTTTGTAATGCAGAGAGTGATAAGTGAATCTTTTCATGAGTATCTGGATGATTTCATGCAGGTATTCTTGGATGATTTCAGTGTGTACAGCTCTAAGAATGAGCACTTGCATAAATTGGAGTTATGTCTGGCCAGATGCAGGATGAGAGGTCTGGGCCTGAATCCAGAGAAGTGTACTTTCTGTGTGAACTCAGGGGTGCTTCTGGGACACATTGTGTGTAAGAAGGGACTCCTTGTGGATCCCAGAAAGACAGAGTCCATTAAAGCCTCTCCACCACCAGTGAATGTTAAAAGTCTACGGAGATTCCTTGGGCAAACCAGTTATTACAGAAGATTTGTCAAAAGGTATGCACAAATAGCAGCACCATTGAGCAAACTACTGAAGAAAGATGCAGTGTTTGCCTGGACAGCTGAATGTCAACAGGCATTTGAGGAACTTACACTGTCAGTAACAACTACACCTGTGCTGATTAACCCTCACTGGCATGTAGTATTTCATGTTCACTGCGATGCATCAGGAGAAGCGTTGGGAGCGGTGTTAGCCCAGAATGTTACAGGAAATATAGATTCACCTGTGTACTATGCTAGCCGGTTGATGAACAGTGCTGAAAGGAACTATAGCACAACGGAAAGAGAAGCATTGGCAATGATCTATGCAGTGAAGAAATTCAGGCATTACCTGTTGGGCAAGAAGTTTATGTTCTATGTGGATCACCAGGCTCTGATATACCTGGTAAACAAACCTCTGATAAGCGGAAGAATAGCAAGATGGTTGATAATCTTGCACGAGTTTGAGTTCGAGGTTGTTTACAAGCCTGGGAGACTGCATCTTGTGGCGGATCATTTGTCACGGTTATCAACAGGAAACCAGCCACAGGAATAGATGATCAATTACCAGATGCGAGTCTCTTTGCAGTGGAGGTGCAGGGAAGTGCAGATGACTGGTTAGATTGGCAGTGGCCAATCAGATACTACCTTGCTCATGGTCAGTGCCCACCTAGTTATGGTAAGGAGCAGAGGAAGAGAATCGCTATCAAAGCTTTACCTTATACTATGGTAGGAAGCAGAATGTATAAGCTAGGACCTGATGGAGTACTAAAACGATGCTTGTACCACCATGAAGTAAATAAAGTTTTGGAGGAAGTTCATAAAGGAGTGGCTGGAGGTCATTTTGGAGAAGAGACTACCAGTAGGAAGATACTACTCGCAGGTTACTGGTGGCCTACTTTGTTCAAAGATGTACACGAGTATTGTCAGAGTTGTGATGAATGTCAGAGGCTAGGACCTTTGCAGAGATCTGGAAGGATGGCCTTGCATCCTACAATGCCTACGGAACCATTTCAGAAATGGGGACTAGACTTTGTTGGACCGATAACCCACCAGCCAAGAATACACGGAACAGGTACATAATTACAACCACTGATTATACTACGAAGTGGGTGGAAGCTAAAGCTTTGAGGGACAACACAGCCAAGTCCACAGCAAGGTTCCTGTACGAGAACATACTTACACGATTTGGCTGTCCCTTAGAATTTATCAGTGATCAGGGAAGTCACATGAATGAGACCATTGAGTTGTTGACTAAAGAGTTCATGATTGTACATAGAAAGAGTACAACATATTACCCACAGGGTAATGGGCAGGCAGAGGCTACCAACAAAATACTATGTACTATCTTGGCTAAGATAGTCAATGCAAACAGAACGGATTGGGATACAAAGCTGCTGACAGCTTTGTGGTCATACAGACTTCCATATAAAGTCACCACTAAGTATACACCATTCCAATTAGTTTATGGTATGGAAGCCTTACTTCCAGTGGAATTCCTGTTACCTACCATGAGAACGGAATGGGGAAAAAGAATGGAATTGCAAGATTCCATTAAGGTCAGGAAACATGAATTATACCATGTGGAAGAAGTACGTGCTGATGCAGCTGATAATATGACCAGAATTCAGATGAAGAGGAAGGAACAGTTTGATGAAGGCAAGTTAAAACTTTAAGACGGGAGATTTGGTTCTATGGTTGCAGAAAAAGGAAAGATTAAAGCTTCTAAGCTTAAATCACCATGGAAAGGACCTTATGTCATACAAAAGATGTATGATAACAACACCGCCATGTTACAAACCATTAATAAAGAAATGCTGGGAAGAGTCAATGCCAATAAGTTGAAGGGGTACAGTGGTATCCATGACAAACCATTGCAGCATGATTTGCATGTTGAAACGCAAGAGCAGTCACGGGCTGCACCGGGGTTACAATCGGAGTATGGAGCACTTGTCGCTAGGCCAAGCACATATGATCAGGGCGGGCAAAACAAACGTGACACAGCCTATCACAGCCCATCAAGGCGAACCACAGCCTATCACAGCCAAAACAAGCGTGACACAGCCTATCACAGCCCATCAAGGCGAACCACAGCCTATCACAGCTCATCACGACATGACACAGCCTATCACAGCCAATCAAGGCAAAGCACAGCCTATCACAGCCCATCACAACGTGACACAGCCTATCACAGCCCAGCACGGCGCGACACAGCCTATCACAACCTACCATAGCGTGTCACAGCCTATCACAGCTTACCACAGCATATCACAGCCTATCACAGCTTACCACAGTGCATCACAGCCTATCACAGTGTACCCCAGTATGACACAGCCTGTTACAGCTCAACACAGCCTACTAGGGTTACACGATCCATAGAATCAGTGACAGGTGGACGCATAATAACTTCAGGAAAATGGCTGACGGAAGAAAAAACGGAAACTAGTTTAAAAATAGACACGTGGAGGTCAGGGCGCGACACACAGCTAAGAAGGAAGTGCAAGACCAGGTGTCATAAAGAAAGAGGACAAGAACGGCCGTCAAAAGGGATGAAAGGCGGGCCCATTAATGAATACGGAAAAAGGAAAACGGAACGAACGGCAAGTACAAAAAAGCGAAATTCTTGTCACATGTGTGATCCTAGTGGACTATCCAGCAGGGAAAGTCCACTAAAGAAAATAAAATCTAAAATCCAGTCACAGCGGATACAGCCAATAGAAAACCAGAGAAAGGATCAAGAACATAGAGGGAAATTGAGCGCAAGAGGCGGCGTCGTTCTGAGTAACGGGCGTCTCGACGGGACAGACCATCAATGCTATAGCTTGGAAACTATGGAGGAACTAACAGATTATACGCTCGCAATATTACTTACGCAGCATAGATACGAAAGAACAGATCCGAGCTTTTCTCTTGAGCGATGCTTGCAAGCCCCGCAAGCTTACAAGAAATTACCCATAGCCTTCTGTGGCAACCATACGTTTATGCTTTGTTCACTACAGGCATTTCTGCAGTTGTTACAGCCAAAACAGTTCTGTGAGTCTAAAATGAAGAGAGTGAGAGGAATGGAGGAAATCAGGGTGAAGAGCACCACAATTCTGCAGAAACAAACGATTGCTATCCCACAGGCGATACAGATACTGGAGGAGCTGAGATTGCAAGGATTGCAAAGCCTAGATTGGACATTACACCATAGACAGTACATGTTACAATTTTTGCAGAACTTTGAGCCAAGGACAGGAACAACAACGGTGAAGGGAGTTGAATTAATGATTACTCCCCTATACCTCCAGCAATTGTTTCGATTGCCAGCAGGTCAGGTGCATGTGGAGCAACACAGGGCAAGACTGCAAATATGGGACTTATTCCAAGAAGGGAGTTTCTTTAAAACTCAGGGTTATGCTTGTACCAAGACTGTGTACCCAGGGCTAAAGGAGATAGACCAGGTATTGAACGTTCTGATTGCCATGAAACAGAACCAACAGTATTTGAGCAGATCCTTCACGGAGGAAATACTCAAAGGTCTGAAGGGACAAGAGGTACAATGGGCGGACATAATGTACAACGCACTGGTTGAGGAGATGAAAAGATTACAAGGTACTACCGCAAAGTCTCCTATCATAGTGTCTGGCCCAATCATTGCTCAAATAATTCTTGATTCTGGCATACTTGATGCGCAAGAAAGAAAGGAGATGGGAGTGTTTGAGCCAGAAACCACTGCAATGGAAGAGCAAGGCTCTTCACACAGTGAGGGTGGACTAGCAGGGCAACCCGAGACTAAGAGGCAGAGACGGGGAAGACTGTAGTGGTGGATCCACTGGCTTCACGGATTCCGCATGATAATGTTTCCCAAGCTCATGTGCAGGAAGGGGCACAGCAGCACAGAGAAATGCTATTACTGGAAGCAGGACCTTCAGAGAGGGAGGAGGAAGTTATTTCAGCATCACAACCATCACAGCCAGCTGATCAACTTGTCACAAGGTCACAAGTTGTCCATGCAGCTCAACCAGAAATAATTGATTTGGAAAGAGAAGGGTTATATATTCCAACTACAGAACAGATAGTGGCAGAACTGGAGAAGGGGGACCTTCTCTATGAATATTCTGGTCTGGTCAAGGAGACAGAGATTCCAGAGGTGCAACAGTTGCCCAAGGGAAATCCTGAGGTGCATATAATACACACACCTGTGTCGGAGGTACCACAGGCGGAAGGTCATGACACTCTAGCACCGGTGATAGATGAAGTGGTTCAGGAAGAAAATCCGGTGGGACAATGGCCTGAGTGGTTCGTGAGACATCACACTGTTGAGGATCAGGAGGAACAGCAGCAACCTCACCATGATGACCCTCAACAGGCAATGCTTATGAGTTCCATAGGCAGGACACTTAATTTGTTGGGGACTTATGTCAAATCCCATGTTCCAACTACCCAATTGACAGCCTTGAGAGAGGAACTCAGGAAGGAGTTTGAGGCTCGACTAGCCACTGAGTGTGCAAACAAGGTCGATGAAGAGGTCACTCTCAAGATGTAGCAGGACTTGGGAAATACAGAAGCGGCTTTGCAATTGGCCAAGGAACAATTGATTGAGGCAGGCCTCGCGCAAGACCAGTTGCACGAAGCACATAAGCAACAGCTATACCAAATGCAGGTGCAGCATGAAAGCAAGTTGCAAGAAGTGAATGCACTACATACGGAGTTGCAGACAGTGCATGACAGGATGGCGATACAATGTGCTACATTCACAACTATGCTTGACCAATCTACAAAAGAAATAAACAGTCAAGCGGAAAAATGTACGAAGGCAGAAGAAGAGAACGTTGAGCAAATGAAACTCATTGTCGATATGAAGAATACAGTCTGGCGCAATGAGGATGCTTTCAAGCAATACAGGCAGGTTGAAGCTGATCAAGAGAAGCACATCGTGGAGTTGCACCAAACGATCATGGCCAATAGAAATGAAATCGCGGTCAATAACAAGGCTTGGAGGGAAGCTAATAATCTGGCTGCTGCTTATGCAAATTTGGTTGAACCTCAGGCGAAGCGCATGGAGGCTTTACAACAGCAGTTAGAAGTGTACAAGCTAAGAGATGAGCAAACTCTCAGGGGAACCACAAGCAACTTGGTGGATAACAGCCTTATGCAGGTCTGGTTAGCACAAGGGCCAGTAGAGGGCAAAGCACCACAAAAACTCACCCAAAGCGAGATGAATGAGCTCAGACTACAAGTGCAGAACATTGCCACAACTACTATAGACAATGTCTATAGTAGGATAGCAGAGTTACAGGAGGATGTAGACGGACTGCAGACTCAAGTGGAGGACCTCACTTCAAACATCGACAAAAGAGTCTATATCCCTCAGGAACAGCTAATGGCTTCTTATTTACAAGCCAGAACTTTGGCTTTTCAGTCTTCACATGAGGTGCAGGAGATGCCAATGATATAGGAGCCAGTACCACCAACACCACAACAAGTCACTGTACCAGTAGCTGAACCTGGTGTTACTACAACCACACCACAGCCACCACAACCTGAGGTATGGGGCAATGCTGCTTTTAACCCACCTAAAACTCCAGCTGCAAGGGAGTACAGTAGGGCTATGATTATGCCCTTCAACCAAATTCCCATCATGTTGGATTTGGCTTGGAAAGGATTTAGTCCTCCGCAGTCATTCGCACATTACTACCAAATCATGCGCATCTGGCTGCCAGTGGCAACTAGGACTAAAGTTCTTCCGAACAATCGATCAATTGAGGATCATCACTTTGCACAGTACTGGCACGAGGCAGGTACCATGTTGAGGGAATTAATTGCTTTCCAGGTTGTACATGGACTCATTTATACCAAGACCAAGGAGGTAGCAAGTATTGTCATGGGATGCGGGTTATACTACGCTGCTTGTTTTCTGGTACGTTATCACATTGAGCAACAAAAGATGCAAACACGCTTTCTGAGTTATTCCAATGGAGATCATTGGGTATTACCTTCGGTGCCACCTCATATGTACCTATATGACCCAAAAGTTATGATGCAAAAGGATTCTCAAATTCGTTCATGGTTTCAAGCGGCCTGGAACAATTTGTCAACACAGAAATTGGGCATTGATGATATTTTCTATAAGGGACATGTGGCATGGAAATACTTGCACGCTGCACCAGTAATTGGTACCCCACTCACCTGGACAGACAAGGAGCTCAGTGTCTACACCAATTTTGCTGTTCAGCGGTTACACCAAGTTGTAAAATATAAACTTCCAGACATGGTAGGACAACATTGTATGCCCCAGAGGATTCCACAAAAAGTTCAAAAATTAAAACACCTGAGAGGCGATGAGGATTCTGATACAACTGTTTCTTCACCGAATTCTTTTGACATGGGAGAAGACTATGCAGTTCAAATGGCAAAGAAGAAGCGACGGGGGTCTCCTATGCCGGAAAGGTTACCTCGATATCAGCCTCCAGAGGGCCTTACTTATCCAGGTAGTGATCAACCATCTCCGTCAACCAGAGACAGACCTCGGGCTCGTACACACAGTCCGCCACAAAACTCTCAACGTCAAAAAGGTGCTCACTCACAAAGGTTTGCTAATCGAAATCAGTAAACCGTGAGGACACGGCTTTTTGAGGGGGGAAGGGGTAATGTTAGAGGACTGTCTGGGACTTAGACACTTATACGGGATCTGTAGGGTACCCTTAATTTTTGCACAGACTGAGACCAACAGGAGCCTTAGGGGTGATAGCAGCGCACTGTAGAGAGGGGTTACACAGCCCGTCACAGTCGTCACAGCCGACACAGCCAACACAGCCCGTCACAGTCGTCACAGTAGACACAGCCCGTCACAGTCATCACAGCCGACACGGCCACACAGCCAGTTACAGCCCGTCACAGTTTCACACAGCCAGTCACAGCTTGACACAGCTGTCACGATCATAGGGAACGGAGAGCAAGACAGGGAACGACTGTGGGAAACAACACCTGTGAAGGGAACATGTTAGTTCACAGACGACGGTTAGTGAGGGAAACGGTTAGAACCACGGGTAGGAAGATAAAAGGAGAAGCGGGGAATTTTGGGGATATCATTCGGAGGAGGACTTCTTGGTCATGGAGGAGAGGGGATCGGGCAGAGATGAAGAACGGAAGTGAAGATAGAGAGATGATGAGTAGATGCTTGATATATGCAAGGCTGTAATGATATTGTAGAGCAGATTAGAGACACAATGGCTTCGGCCTGATACCTGATAAATCATAATCGGATACTTTTACGATACAATCACACTGTGTAGAGAGATCTAAGTGAAGCTGTGGAATGAATGGATGAGTTGATGGAATCCAATAGATTGATAAAGCAAACTGATACTTAATTATCAATGATAAGATAGCTAACATGAATGCCAAAAGGGAAACAAATAGGAAACACCCCCATGATACACTAGCTGTAGGTCATGACTAATTGTTCTGCGCGGGCTGAGTACTTAGAGATTTCCAACTCTTCTATCTTGGAGTTTCCGCCTCGAATAGCAAAGGGATGGATGAGTAAAAGCCGTGCAACACAGAGTTTTCATAGAGAAGGTCACCCTTCTCAATTTCGGCCACGACCTGCTCTGTAGTGGGAATGTCCAACCTTTCTCCTTCCTGAGCAATTGGTGGTGATGCCACATCATATACTAGTTGTGGAACCTCCAAAACAACAGAGTCAATTGGTTGTGGTGGTTGTGGTATTGAAGTGACTTCCTCTTCCCTCTCTGAAGGCCCTGCTTCCAATAGTAGCAGCTCTCTGTGCTGTTGTGCCCCTTCCTGCACAAGAGCTTGGGAAACATTATCATGCGGTTTCCGTGTAGCCTGTGGATCCGCCACTACAGTCTTACCTCGCCTCTGTCTCTTAGACTGTCGTTGCGCTGCGGGGGGTGCTATTCCGTGAGCCCGGAGGCGTGAGCCTGTGAGCCCAGGAAAGCGTGAGCCCAGCACAGGCTCACGCCACGTCAGCATGCAAACAGTGCCTATTTCCGCGGATGTCACCTATTTCCGAGTGGTGTCACCTATTTCCGCGGGTTGATTTGGGTAGAATTGAGAATGCCTGAACAGTTTTTGATGAGGTGGACTTCACCGTGATGGATTCACCAACCATTCTTCTAGCAGGAATAGTTTGGGGACCAACTAGCAAATGATGCGAGGATGCTCTACACGAACCAAAGTGGTTTGTTTGTTTTTGCAATGTACTTAAGTCTGTGAGGTCCACAAAACACAAAATAGATTGAAGGAACAATCCAGGCAGTCCATGCAACCCCCATCTCCAACAATAGTTTGTAACCATGAATGTGAATTCCACGCACACATTGCAAACAGGACAACAAGGACACACAACCATCCCATTTCAAATTTGGCCCAGAATTAAACCAAAAGAAAACTTCATATCAAGTGTCGCAGTCATCACAATCAGTGTCCACCTCCTGTGCTATGTCATGTACAAAGATTTTGGCCCCAACACCACGTGTTCTACGAAGGCCGTCGTAAGGTGGACTCGGAGTCCCATGAACGGACATGCTTGCTGCGAGTGCCTCCGCATAGACAGGTAGCACGCAAGACCGAGGAGGACTGCAAACAAGTCCAAATAGGTGTGATAGCCCTGGAGGGCAAGTGGAAGCACGCGGACTCCTGCACATGTCCACAAAACTCCATTTTTAACACAATGATGCAATGCACAAGTCCAACAAAGAGGATGTCTCCAATGTGCACTTTGCCTCAAGAACAGCGATTCTCGATATTGAAACAACAATGCAAGCATGCAAAGGTTGAACTTACTCACAGGCAAAGTCGGAGTCCAGCTCCTTGTCAGAAGTCTCCTCTGTATCAGTATCAACGGGACGGGGCTTCGGAAGGACTTGAGAAGTGTGTCCACCCAAACCCATCAGGAGGTTCTTGTAAATCTCAGCATCCCCTTCAATCCCAAAGAGATGTCGCGCACTGGCCTTGCAAGCGTGGTAAGAAGCACCTGCAGTGGAATAGAATGAATGAAGAAGACATTGAAGACACATTCGGAACGGTGGGAAGTGCTGAAAGTGCAAGCTCAATCAAACCTCATGAAATGTGAATGTTGAAGAGACGAACCTGTGCCCATCGACAAATCCAGAACTCTGGCGTCTGTGTAGGTGCAGCACTCCACAATCGTTTGAATGAAAGCCGGGCTCCTCTCCCTCGCCCCTCTCCAAGGAACCCCATTCCCCCTTCGCAAGCACACGTTGCTGTCGACGTAGTTGTGATGCATGTCATCCGTGGGGGGATCTGTCCTGTCATCTATGAACTTGGCCCCATGAGTGATGGCAAACTCGGTAATGCCGGCCGGAGTCGTTTGTGGATGCACCCGGACGAGACAAACAGCTTCAAATAGACGAGTCTGCGAACATGACATCCACAAGGAACTAAGAAGCAAAAAAAATCGGGCCCCTACATATGAGTTCGAGCGACCTATACAACCCCATCCGAGAACAACCAAGAAGAGGAAGAAGAAGGCAAACTCACCATCTCTCCCGGACGATCCCCCTTCGTAAGGTACATGCTGTTCACACAATTCCATGTCTTCACGACTCTCATGCCCGAGGCTTTCAAATAGCTGGAAAGTGCACGGCGACACCGACCGTCGATGGACTGGATGAGCACCAAAACACCTGCATCGGACAGGAAGAAGTTGCAAAAGGAGAAAACCCACCGCCAGTAGCGCTCATCAAAAGCATTCCAACCCGGACAAGCACCCGATGGAGGGATATCCGGGACTGCCAACCCATCAGGGATGTCCAAGATGATGAGTTCGGCTGCATATGGCTTCTCCTTCCCGTTCACCCAGGATTTGGTCATTTTAGCCTGCAAACAAAAATACAATGGAATTCTCACAAGTTTAGAAACGATCCATGCCCACAGCAGACAAAAACAACAGAAGCCACAGAACCCAAAGAGAACACGCACCGTGCTGAGGAACTGCACAATCCTGTCCCACACTGGTGATGGCTCGCCCTTGTAATCAGATTTCTTCGACTCCATCATGGCAAGGAACCCGACGTTGGCCATCTCCAACCTGGTTGGGCGAATGACCCTCGTGGGATGTTCCACTGCATGGTACGGGTCCTTGGGATCAACCACCCCCTTGTTTTTTCTCCCGGATCCCCTACCATGCGGTGGAGTCTGCTGGACATGCTCCACAGGGCCAATATCTGCAACACTTCCCTGCCCTTGTGCCACCTTCCCTCTACCCCTTCCCTTCCCAACAACACCAGCAACATCTTTTCCCTTTGCCTTTCTTCCTCTACCTGGGGTATCCTGAGCGGGAGGCTCCTTCTCTGCAAGAGTCCTCAAATTACGTTCATGAATGTCGAGGTCGGCTGCTGCGGCAGTGGCTGCAATACGGTCATTCTCTCTCCTCAAAGACACCTCTGGAGCTGGGGTCTCAGAAGGAGGGCAATCCAAATACCAACCACAAGAAGAAAGATGGTCTGGGCCCCAGTCATGCAAGATCCCAGTAGTAAACATGGTCTGGTTGCCAGCAGGGACAAGCCACAGGTCCACGAAATCCGGATGTTTGTCCAGGCAATTCTCTTCCAGGAGAACAAACTTTATGTACCTGCAGCAACAGAGACAGCCTCATTTTACAATGGAAATATTGTGTGGCAACTTTTCCATCACACCAGGAAGACCCCCTTCAACAGTATGCCCACAACACATTGCAACCACAGCACAAATAAGTAGTGCAAGAGTGTGCACCTGTAAAGGCATCGTTTCCAGGCTTCCTCTCCTTTTTCTTGCTGGTCCAGCTCATTTGTTCGACTGATGCCACCCTCCTTGCTGAACTCTCTAAAGAAACAAGAGTGCCACACTGTGGCTCTCCATTTCCTCATGTATGCTTCGAAGGACACCTTCGGTGCTATCATACTGATGCCATAGTCAGCCAGCTGAGTATGCAGAACCGATCTGGCCCTTTCTTCCAACTGCAAAACAATACAAATGCAAGAATGAACCCAAAAGCAATCACAGCGAATGTAAGAGGCAATAGAAAGATAAGGACAGGAAAAGAGAAAAGACAGTGACACAGGGAAGGACATCACACCTGGCTCCAGTAAGTGGCCTTGTGAAGCCAGGTGTCCAGCACATTGTCACTGACAGGAATGACACGCTGGGTCTTCTTCTCTTTCTCCGGCCTTGGGAACATGTGGGTATCCCTAACTGTGGGATCGGAGTTCCATATCTGCAGCCACTTCACCTTTTGTTCTGGAGACACAACGGCGGTAGACAACCTGTGCAACTTCTCCTGGGCCATTTCTGGCTTGCCTGGCTTGTTATAATGGTTTTTTATCTCCAGGAGAAACTGCGGTCCGAATGATGGGTCGGCAATTCTCAACTGCTTCACGAAAGCACTCATTATAGTCCTTCTTGTAGCGGTCATCTCTTTCTGGATGCGACTCTCAACCCCCTTTGCTGTCCTTCTCTCCTCAGGGGTAGAGCTGTAGTATTCCAGTTTGCCACGCTCCCCTGCATCTGCAATGTCTTGCTGCAAGGGAATGCAAGAGAGTTGCATCAGCACAAGGTCAAGGGAAACAAACAAAAACAAACATGTGGAATATGGAAGACCAGATGAAGGAAGATGTATCTCACCGTGTACATGTACTCCATGAAAGCCTCACGGGTCAACGAGTACCACGTTTCCGATGTCTTGGAGCTTTCGCACTTCTTGTACATCTCCGCTGAAAGGATGGTCTTGAAGTTGGTCAAGGGCATCTGCCCTATCCTTTGTATCCTATACAGTGTGTGAACCAAACTCGTTTTGACATGCGATGTCTCCGTTCCTCTGCAGAATGATATCTGCAAGTCAGAATGAAATTCAAGGTCTTCAATCAAAGAAGAACGGAACCACAAGTGGAACATGTAGAATGAGAAACCAACCTGTTCACATCATTCATTGCCGTCAGAAGACCCATCATGTTCCCGTCACAATCCAGCACCATCGATCGAACAGAGTAATGCCACTCTTCCTCCTGTGAGTGCAGCCTCCCAATGACAGCCATCCATGCAAGCAAGCGGTGGTTCCCATCCCAAACGTGAAACATCTTTCCCGAGAATGCCTGGGTGGAAGGTTTCCTGGAGAGAAGAAGTTCGAAGGATTCGTTCAGCTGTCTCCAAATGGGGTCCCAGGAGTCCACGATTGACTGATCCACGAGGAGCTCATTACCTTTGGAATCCCTAGTAGAAACGTAAAAGACTGCGGATCCATCCAAATACCCATGCACAAACTCGGCCTCCAGCTTGAGAATGTCCTTGACGAGGGGTGTACGAACGACGGGCATGGAAACCAACCTACACAGGGGAATCTTCAACCTCCCACCCGGGGCAAGCATACTTTGCACCACAAGCTGAGAGTTTACCTTCTGACCCCCCAGCATCTCAGCGGCTTTGCTTTCATAGAACTCATCGTCCACATCAACAATTATCTCCTTCTCCTGACCCGAAGGGACCTCATCTGCCACACTTTGCATCTTCTCCTGCAGGGTTGTTCATTCAACTTGATATTAGAGAGGCATGAAACGACGGCTGAGGCATGAAAAAGTGGGCTCAAAGAGTGTGCGTTGACGCACACTATTTTAAGCTGCCAGGTAAGTGTACATTGACCCTCACAGACATGTCCTATGTTGCCGAATTCCACAGAAAAAGACAATGTAAAAGTGGGCTCAAACAGTGTGCGTTGACGCACACTGTTTCACTTGCCATATAAATGATCATTGAACATCTACTTGTGCCAGGTAAGTGTTCATTGTAAACTCCAAGATATTTCATCCTCAGAAACGTGCCCTAAATGCCGAATTTAAACCGGAAAAACACTTAAATGTAGAGCTCAAACAGTGTGCGCCAACGCACACTGTTTGAGCTGCCACTGAATGGTTATTTCATCCTCAGAATCGTGCCCTAAATGCCGAATTTCAATCGGAAAAAACACTTACATGTTCAACTCAAACAGTGTGCGCCAACGCACACTGTTTGAGCTGCCACTAAATGGTTATTTCATCATCATAAACCTGCCCTGGAAGTCCGAATTTAACACCAAAAAAACAGTGACATGTACAGCTCAAACAGTGTGCGCCAACGCACACTGTTTGAGCTGCCACTGAATGGTTATTTCATCATCATAAACCTGCCCTGGAAGTCCGAATTTAACACCAAAAAAACAGTGACATGTACAGCTCAAACAGTGTGCGCCAACGCACACTGTTTGAGCTGCCACTGAATGGTTATTTCATCATCATAAACCTGCCCTGGAAGTCCGAATTTAACACCAAAAAAACAGTGACATGTACAGCTCAAACAGTGTGCGCCAACGCACACTGTTTGAGCTGCCACTGAATGGTTATTTCATCATCATAAACCTGCCCTGGAAGTCCGAATTTAACACCAAAAAAATAGTGACATGTACAGCTCAAACAGTGTGCGCCAACACACACTGTTTGAGCTGCCACTGAATGGTTATTTCATCCTCAGAAACGTGCCCTAAATGCCGAATTTTAACACCAAAAAAACACTTACATGTTCAGCTCAAACAGTGTGCGCCAACGCACACTGTTTGAGCTGCCACTGAATGGTTATTTCATCATCATAAACCTGCCCTGGAAGTCCGAATTTAACACCAAAAAAACAGTGACATGTACAGCTCAAACAGTGTGCGCCAACGCACACTGTTTGAGCTGCCACTGAATGGTTATTTCATCCTCAGAAACGTGCCCTAAATGCCGAATTTTAACACCAAAAAAACAGTGACATGTTCAGCTCAAACAGTGTGCGCCAACGCACACTGTTTGAGCTGCCACTGAATGGTTATTTCATCCAGAAACGTGCCCTAAATGCCAAATTTTAACACCAAAAAACACTTACATGTTCAGCTCAAACAGTGTGCGCCAACGCACACTGTTTGAGCTGCCACTGAATGGTTATTCCTTCATCAGAAACGTGCCCTAAAGGGCGAATTCGACACGGAGAAAACCGTGACATGTAGAGCTCAAACAGTGTGCGCCAACGCACACTGTTTGAGCTGCCACTGAAGGGTTCTGTCGTCCTGACATACATATCCTGGAAAACCGATATCCAGACGGAAACAGCAGTGAAATGTTCAGCTCAACTCACACTGTTTGAGGTTGCAATTTGGGTTGTGTTGAACCTGCTGTAGTGCCCAAGTTTGGGCGTTTCGCACCTGAACAATCAAGCAAATTGGTAGGCCCAAACAGTGTGCGTTGCCGCACACTGTTTGGGCTTCCAGTTTGCGGTGCTTTCAGCGTGGTGCAGATGTCCTGTGTGGGCTATATTCATATCAGCAACGAAACAGAAATGTGGGTCTTAAGAATTTCACCTTTTTCTTGGCTGCTCCAGAAGACTCCCCAATTGCCGGGGACCCTTTGCGCTTCGGGCTGCTCTCTGCGCCGAGCGTGTACGTGAGCCTCTCCCCCTTCCTCTTTCCCGCAGGCAGACTCCTCGTGAGGCCACCTTCAACATCCTCTTCCATCTCGTCTGTCTCTCCCTCAGATGCGGTGTCCTCTTCATCTGTCCTTGGAACTATGGCGGGCTGCTGTTCTTCTGCTGATTCCTGCTCCTCCATCGCCACACTTTCCTCTACTCCCTCTTCTACCTCCTTTTCCTCTTCGTCCACTCTTTCCATCCTCATTCTATCTCTGGCTCTATTCCTGTTTCTAGAGCTCGTGAAGTATAGTGACTTCCTTCTCTTCCTCCTACGCTGGAAACAAGGGCTCCCCACGATGCCTCTAGAGCTCTCCAGTTTGACGTTTGTAACAAGTGCTGCTATGGCATGTAACCAAAATCGAAATTGGACGTTATCAACCATATTTGGATGCGGGTGTTGTTATTGTGTGCGAACGGAATTCATCCATTCCGTCGTCTCCGTATTATCCAAGCAATAAAGCGCAAGAAAAAAAGTACATCCGTTGCATGCACTAGCGATATATGTCAGATGTACTGCGCCGCCTGCCAATACACCGCGGCCTTCTTGCTTTCTTTCAAATTCGGATGTGCCGTAGAAATCTAATGCTAGTTCATTTTCGAGCAGTTCTTGCAGATCCGCAATAATTGTTATGCTTCACATATGCATCCACGTGTGTTGTACTGCCTACCCTGTGGTTTGCAGTTTACCGTTACCGTCGCCATGGGGTCATTCGGCATAAAGGGTTCTGTCGGATACGACCATGTCTGGCACGCATTCGTGCGAGGTATCTTCTGCAGTGTCAGTGTTTGTGCTGTGCTCTTCTGGCACAGCACAACCTCATGACATTTGTGGTCTTCCTGTTTACTGCTCTCCAGGGTTGTTGCCGTCTTTTCATAATGGATGGTTTCATGTCGTTTTCAGTGTTTGTTTTCATCCATAAACAGCACGGCTTCTTGTAGTATTTGAAAACAGTTTTTCTGGTTAGTGCCTCTTGGCGTTGCTGTTTCCGAAGTGAAGGTGCATCTCATCCCTACATCCTTTGCATGCATCACCTGCAACCTTTGGATTGGAGCTAGCCTTGTTGACCTCGGTTTGCTTGTCTTAATTCCCCTTTCGGTAATTGCGGGCTATCAGTTCGAGGATTCCGCAACTTTCGTTCAGTGAGGGAAAACATGTCGAGGGAGCGAGATACACTTGCTCGATTCCATTCCAATGCAGGTACTCTTCCACTGACTGCCACTGCAGACGACGATGGGTTTGCAGTTGTTCATGAGGATGAGCTGGTTACAGTGTTCCCGCTGGAGTTGGGTTCTCTCCTTGTTCAAAAAGAGGTGTATGACGAGGATGGGAATTTGGATTCTGGGCACTTGGAGAAACCATTGGTTGGCAAGTGTGGAAGGAAGTGGAGAGTCCTTCCAGGCACATACCGTGTCCTTGGAAAAGAGAGAAGACAATCAGCAGGATCGGTCGTTACCCCTGGCACTGCAGCATCGGTCGTGCAACAGAAGGGCACAGTTCCTGTGAAACAAGAGGTGAGCACATCCACTACCTTCGTGACTCTTTCAGACTCGTCCTCGGAGGATGTTTCTGAGATTCCTCCGCCAGTGCAGACTCCGTCATTGGATGATGACGAATTGCAAGAGATAACGAGTGTCATTCCAAAATTGAAAGCCCTCGCAGGTGTGCCTGGGTGCAAGAGCGAGCTGCGTTTTGTTGACTGGGAGTCCCTTCCTGTGCAACGGGTTCAATACGTGCCAGCACAGTTTGATGGGGACATCCTGTTTGAGCTCAACCCTCCCACCTCTTCCACTGGACTGGCTGGGCTTTTACAGGGCATGGACAAGAAACATGACGGACATCCTTGGTGCAGGACAAAAACGTCGAACATCCATAACGACATTGGCTTGAAATTTCGGAGGTCAGTCTGCGTTGGGCATTGTAAGTGCCAGAATATTTCTTGCCCTCGCTTGAGAAACAGCGCTCAACCAAACGAAAGTGAGTGGGAAGGTGTGCCCCTGAATCCTTTCACCCCAGGGCTTGCCCCTCCCAGGACCAATACTTTCGTGTGCAGGTTCTGCAAACTTTCCCCGTCCTGTGTTTCTGTGTGCCACGCTCGTATGTATCAGGTGGCACACCGATGCAAGACAATGACTCGTGCCTGCATTCATATGGGTGCACACGAGCATCCTGTGTCCAAAGAAGTTGCAGGGATAGCGTGGACATCGCTAGAAATCTGCTGAAGCAGGAGTTTCACAATGCCCCTTGTGCAACACCTTCTGCTATAGCGCTTGCAGCTAGCAAGGCATTCCTGGAGAAACACATACTGGGTGAAGGGAATGCAACAGAACTTATGCTGGATGCAGATTCGCTTAATGCAGTCATGGACCATTTCTCCGTGTTGAGCTCTCCCAATATTCGAAACCAGGTGAATGCACTCAGAATGGGCACAGGCACTGCTGGATTCATGGACAACATTATGGACCTGAAACGGAGGAGTCGCTATGAATTCATTCAAAACAGTATCTTCCCTGGCCAGGGCTCGTCCAAGGTGTATTTGTTCAAGATGTCCGCTGTGGGCGAAGGCAGTGGTGTGAGCATTGTCCGCCGTATGCAACCAGGAGGAGATTTGGCTAAATGTTGGTTAATGTTTGATCACTGCAAACGGGTGAAGGGTTGGACAACCATGGCGTGCCATGTGTATGATCCGGCGTACCAGCGTGTGCTCTCCATAGCAATTTGTGATATGCAGTCGGAGGACACTGAATCCCAAATGCTCATGTGGAATTCGCTCTTGGCCGTCATGCAGCGCAATGGAATACAAAACACAAATTTTGCGGGCTTCATGGCTGATAGTGCACAGGCAAATTTCAATGCAGTGCGACGCGTGTTTGGTTCGGGGGATCCTAAGGTCCCAATGGAAAATAGGGAGCGCACATGCCTCTTCCATTGGACTCAATCTCTGGCACGTCATACAAAGCGCTGCATTCGCCCTGACCTGCAGTTGGAGCACAGAAGGCTCTGTCTCAAGTACAAGAATGCCACCTCAATGGGAGAAGCTGAGAGCACTTACCAGGCAATCCGGGCTTGGTGGTTCTCCTCTGGTGCTGCAACAGGTACCCACGTAAAGGAGTTGGAGGACTGGTTGGTTTTCTGGCACTTCAGGTACAGACAGTGGGGAGCTTTCATGACGACGGTAAGCCTCTTCAATCCCAAAAACAGAAATTTTGCATCGTGCCTGTTCATTTGGGGTTCTTTGATTGTCACTTGAAGAACCTCTACCATTTGTTTTCGTTCCTGACATATCCATGCAATGCCTCCTGCAGGACATGTCCTTGGAGGACTTGGCCGACATGCCATCCTGTAATTTGGCGGAGACTGTTCACAACGCCTGGATGCAGCAGTCTACCAAAGCAGGTCGTGACTTGTATGTGGCCACTGCTGATGACATGGTGCGTGCACTTACACAACAAACCAGGTACCGCAATTTTCTGATGGGACGGGGTGGAGGCAAGGGCCCTGATACGACTTTGTTGATGCTAAGGGCTGCGAGTAGGTCCGGAGTCCCGTCAAAGATGGCCAGAGCTCTAAACAGATGCACTGAAGGGTCCGCTCTACAATCCAGGATCCCCCATTTGGAAGTTGAGGAAAGATTTGGATCATGCAAAAGGAAATTGAACACTCTTCCAGGGTCAGATGGAGATTCCCATCGGCCAGACAGGGTCAATTTCTCTGTGCCAAAGGTGTCTCCACTGCAGACTGAGTCGTGTGCCCGCCCCTTCCCAGGTGGGTCCTCCTCCAGTGGAGCACGTGCAGAACATACAAGCACAGCAGCGGGAATCCCATTGGAGGAGGCGGTGGCCATGGTGCAGGAATCCGATTGCATTGATAGTGAGTGGCATATAGAACGCACCCCACCAGGATCTAGAGTGGCTTGCATGGCAATTCGGACCCCCTCATTCAAGAAATGCAAATCAAAGATATGCAAAGGCTCCAGGGGGACTCCAGCTCCAACATTCACAGGGTTGTTCCGACCTTATCATAGTGGGGAGTCAAAGGACCACAAATTTTGGTTCTGCCCAGACGATATGGCACGATGCGTGAAGGGAACAGTTCGTCCTTCGGTGATAATGAAACCCCCTCCCCCCGCAATTTGGCCTGTGCAAATTGGGACGTCGCTGTCATCAACCGAGATAAGCATGCTGGAGGAGGGAGGGTTCTGTCTTGCACGGTCCCGGGTGGTGCCCTCATGCACTGTCGGCACAGATGTGCCACATGCTCCGGCAATGCCGCCACCCTGTGCCGACTCCCACCCAACAAAAAGAGATGGAAAAACAGTGCGCCATTTCGCTTCGGGTGCAGATCACGAATGCAAGATGGAATCTGCTAGAATTTTGCAGGCTCGGGTGTCTCGTATCACCGAAGTCCCTTCTCCGGGGTATGGACGGATTTACACAGTGCTGTCAATTGGGTCAGTTCTTCATGGCAAAGAATATCAGGTTACCGTTGGGAATTTCCCTTCGTGCACTTGTCCGGACTTTGTAACGATGCGTGAGGGCGCTCTCGGCATGAGGGGGAAGTGGGTCCCCTGCAAGCATCAATATTACATATACCTTGTGATTATGTGTTGCGACGGTAAGAGAGACCAATTCATCCACCAAGCCACACTAGGCTATGGAGAAGTGAACACCCTTCTACAGCGGGACACCTCGCGTGGAGCTCCGCCAACTTCTCTTTGAACACATACGAGCCATGCCCGCTGCCCATGCTGGTTTGCAGGTTGCCGTGTGAAGACTTTGCATTTCTGACAAACATATGGATTTTGTTTACGGAACCAGGGCAAATGCACATGCAATTCATTGTAAGCGTCTATCTGTGATTTGAAATAAACTGTGACAATCATTCTGAGCTCAAATCTGCCATGTTTTCATATTTCTGTTTTTGAGCGGGCATTGCACACATGGTGTGTGTTGGCCCCCTTTGTTTTGTCCACGGTAATAGGCCCTCTTCCTACAATCCTCGCCTATAGGACCTTCTTCTCCAGCAGATTTGTGCCGCTCACGCTTCCCTGAAGCGTGAGCTCAGCTCACGCTTTGTAGCTTGAACGTGAGCTCAGCTCCCAGGCTCACGGGGCTGGGCTCACGCCGTAGCTACGCTCTTGCGCTGCCAGTCCACCCTCACTGTGTGAAGAGCCTTGCTCTTCAATTGCAGTGGTTTCTGCCTCAAACACTCTCATCTCCTTTCTTTCCCGAGTATCAAGTATGCAAGAATCAAGAATTATTTGAGCAATGATTGGACCGGACACAATGATCGGAGACTTAGCAGCAGTGCCTTGTAACCTCTTCATCTCGTCCACCAATCTGTTGTACATTAACTCCGCCCAAGCAACGTCCTCTCCCCTGAAAGCTTTCAGGATCTCCTCTGTGAATGACCTGCTCAAATACTATTGGTTCTGTTTCATGGCAAACAGAACGTTCAAGATTTGGCCAACTTCTCTAAGCCCTGGGTACTCGGCTTTGGTACAAGCAAAACCTTGAGTTTTAAAGAAAGTCCCTTCTTGGAACAGATTCCCTATCTGCAATCTTGCCCTGTGCTCATCCACATCTACATGTCCTGATGGCAAATCAAACAATTGCTGCAGGTACTGGGGAGTAATTTCTATATCTACTCCCCTCACCTGAGTAACTCCTGTCCGAGGCTCAAAGTTCTGAAGAAATTGTATCATGAACTACCGATGATGCAAGGACCAGTCCTTGCGTAGCAATCCCTCCAATCGCAGCTCCTTCAGTAGTTGCACCGCCTGTGGCGCAGCTATCGTTTGCTTCTGTAAGATTGTGGTGCTCTTCACCCTGATATCCTCCATTCCCCTCACTCTCTTCATTCTAGACAAACTGAAAGGCTTTGTTTGAAACAGCTGAAGGAAAGCTTGCAGTGCACAGAGCATGAAGGTATGGTTGACACAGAATGAAATGGGTAAGTGCTTGTAAGCCTGTGGGGCTTGCAAGTATCGATTTAGAGAAAATGTACTCTCCGTTCGTCTGTCCTTGTGCCACTGCGTAAGTAGTAAGGCGAGCGTGTAGTCTGTTATTTCCGCCATAGCTTCAAAGCTATAGCTTTGATTGTCTCCCTTGTCGAGACGCCCGTTATTCGGAACCACGCCGACTCTTGCGCTCATAATTTCTCTAAATTCTTGATCTTGCTTCTTGGAAATTACCCTCTGTAGGTAATTCTGGCTCATGATTGGCTCTTGGCTCTGTGATTGGTTTTGTAATTTAATTCCCTTCCGTGGATTTTCCCCCCTGGACTGTCCACTAGGATAGCACATGTGACAAGGATTTCGCTTTTCGGTACTTGTAAAGGGTTCCGTTACCCTTTCCCTATATGCATTAATGGGCCCACAATAAATTTCGGTTAACGTGCCGAGTAGGTACTTTGACGACCAATTTTGTCTTCCTTCTTGATGACACCCGTTCTTGCAATTCATGTCCGGCTGTGTGTCTCGCCCTGGCGTCCACGTGTCCATTTCTAAACCTGCCTCCTTCAACTTTTCCGCTTGCCACTCTCCGGATGTTAACCCACGTCCACCTGTCACTGATCCTATGGACTGTGTAACCCCGGTAGGCTGTGTTGAGCTGTGATAGGTTGTGTGGCACTTGTGATGGGCTGTGATAGGCTGTGTGACGTTGTGATGGGCTGTGATGGGCTGTGATAGGTATGCGAACACCTGTAGTTCCCGCCCTGGTCATATATGCTCGGCTTAGCGACAAGTGCTCCATACTCCGTTGGTATCACTGGCGCAGCCCGTGACTGCTTTTGCGTTTCAACATGCAAATCGTGCTGCAATGGTTTGTCATGGATACCACTGTACCCCTTCAATTTATTGGCATTGACTCTTCCTAGCATCTCTTTGTTAATGGTTTGTAACATGGCGGTGTTGTTATCATACATCTTTTGTATGACATAAGGTCATTTCCATGGTGATTTAAGCTTAGAAGCTTTAATCTTCCCCTTCTTCTGCAACCAGAGAACCAAATCTCCTGTCTTAAAAGTCTTTAATTTGCCTTCATCAAACTGTTCCTTCCTCTTTATCTAAATTCTGGTCATGTTATCAGCTGCATCAGCACGTACTTCTTCCACATGGTATAATTCATGTTTCCTGACCTTAATTGAATCTTCCAATTCCATTCTCTTTCCCCATTCCGTTCTCATGGTAGGTAGCAAGAATTCCACTAGAAGTAAAGCTTTCATACCATAAACTAATTGGAATGGTGTATACTTAGTGGTGACTTTATATGAAGTCATGTATGATCACAAAGCTGTCAGCAGCTTTGTATCCCAATCCGTTCTGTTTGCATTGACTATCTTAGCCAAGATAATACATAGTATTTTGTTGGTAGCCTCTGCCTGCCCGTTACCCTGTGGGTAATACGTTGTACTCTTCCTATGCACAATCATGAACTCTTTAGTCAATAGTTCAATGGTCTCATTAATGAAGTGACTTCCCTGGTCACTGATAAATTCCAAGGGATAGCCAAATCATGTAAGTATGTTCTCATACAGGAACCTTGCTGTGGATTTGGCTGTGTTGTCCCTCAGAGCTTTAGCTTCCACCCACTTTGTAGTATAATCAGTGGCTGTAATTATATACTTGTTCTGTGTATTCTTGGCCGGTGGGTTAATTGGTCCAACAAAGTCTAGTCCCCATTTCTGAAATGGTTCAGTAGGCATTGTAGGGGGGCTGCTATTTCATGAGCGGCATGAGCATGAGCGGAAAAAAAAAAAGCATGAGCAGACCATTGTGAGTCCACGGAAATAGGGTTAGGAGGCACGGAAATAGGGTCATGTGAAGTTGGAATGTGGCACCAGTGGACTTAAAATGCAACATTTTATTGCAAATTTTGTGGCAAGCCACGTCTATACAAGTGTGTTCTAACTGTCATAGCCGGAATGGGCACTACTCTCCTACACCCTCCGAGGAACTTGCCCCACCTTCTTCCTCATCCCCCTCATCCCCCTCATCCTCCGAGCTCTGTGATGCATCAGTTCCACTATGCCTCTCAAAAATCCCGTCCTCTCCTTGGGGGACTGTCCACCTCACCTCCTGGGAATCTTCTGCGTCTTCTCCCCCACTTTCCTCAGCAGAATCCAACACAAATCTACGAGCCCGACGGGCTCTAATAGCTGCTGCCTCCTCCCTCATCTTCATTTTCTTGAGGCTTGCCTCGTCTAAAATCTGCTGTACACGACTACGTTCGGAACACCTCCTAATGGACACCGAAGCAAGCCGGGCAGCATAAGTAGGCAGGATGTACTCCCTTTCTGGACTAGGCATGAAATCTCCCCTGGCAAAAAAAGGCACGTTCCTCCTGCCCATGAACTCCGGTGTAGACGTCCCTCCGGCAGTACTTGGCATCCTACAGTAAGAACAAATCCACTTGAAGAATGTCAATACCAGCACAACCAGAAAGGGTTTTCAATGAAATAAGAGAGCGGAGGGAGGTGCCTCACAAAATCTGGAGGCAACTTACAATGCCACCACTCACTCGTAAACCGGGGGCTCCTCGGCCTCGATCCCAACTTCCTCCCCCTGCTCCTTCTCGGATTTTTCCTCATCCTCCGAGGATGCCTCTTCCTCTTTCGGCAGACGTTCAGCCGCTGCAAGTTCCGAGTTGTGGAGGGCAGTATCTGGCTCGAAGGCGAACACATGCCTGTCGGACAACGTCCCTGCCCACATTGAAGCACCTGAGGAACAAAGCGGGCGGTTAATAGCTTGCGGCATGCAATTGCAATGGGGCCAGGGGACAAACTGAGCACGTGAAGGCTTACCCGTGCCGCATGTGAGGTCCAGAATCCGCCCTTGGACATCCGAGCACGTCTCCATGAGGGTTTGGATGAAAGCAGGGCTTCGGGTCCGGCTGTACCGCCACGGTTTGCCTGTCTTTGTGTCCTTCGGCATACTAGAGTGGGGCACATAGTTGTAGAGGACATCGTAGGTTACAGGGTCCACAGCGGCATCAACAAGACGACGTCGTTGCGGAATTTGAACGTAGACCCTCTCTTCACAAAGCAATATGCCTCAAACACCAATGTCTGCACATCCAACAAAGAAGGGATCAATTCCAGGGTCTACTTAACATACACCACAATATGAAGTGAATGCAATAGATTGATAACTTACACTTTGGCCCTCTGTTCGCAACCCCTGCGTACTGATGCAGAACCATTTTCTGAGGAGGACCGGGGTGACACTTTTCGGTGTCCACCTTGCCACCGCATTCTCTGTGGTCTTCCCTCTCGTGGCAAGGACAACCACACATCCACCGTCATCCAGAAGCATCCCCGCCAGCCCAAACCCGGCTTTCCAGTAGTCCTCAGTAAACCTGTTCCAGGTGGGCACACCATCCAGGCCCTCCAGCAGCTCCCCATCTGGAATGTCGAGGAGAATCATGTCGCAAGCTCTCTCCACCTCAACCCCCCCCCGAGTGCTCTTGCAATTCGTGCTCACAGCCGTGAAGAATTCCATCATGGCTTCAAAACCAGGGGTGTCTTTAGGCTCTGTACCGGCAGCCCTCTTCTTGGCTTTTCCCTTCTGCTCCGCCAGAGACTTGTTGTGTGCCACCTTCTTCGCCCTGGCAGCGAGAGCGTCAAGGAAGCTCTCATTGACGCATTGGATGATGGTTGGAGGTTCTAGCTTTGGCCTGTGCGTAAACGTCACCGCCGAATACCGCCGTGTAGGCTCGCCCTCAAATGCCAACTTCTTGGCAGAGCCAGTCCCACTCCGAACTGACTTGGGAACCCGGACGACCGGTGACTGGGTAGGAGCAACAGCAGTCGCAGGACCTTGAACAAAATCGGCGTCGGAGTCACTCTCTTGGGTCCCCTCCTGCGCCTCCTCCGATGCCCCGATGGTTTTCTTCTTTTTGGGTGTTACTGCAGTCACCTGTTTCCTTGTCCTTTTCCTTTGACCTTTACTCTTCTCATGCAATTTCTCTTGAATTCCTGCCTGAGCAAGCTCTGCCGCTTTCCTGGAGTTCGCAAGCGCTTTTGCCTCTTTTGCACCCAACGGAGGCAGCGGAGCCCGGTTTCGTCGGAATTCAGCATCCAGCTTCAATTGAAACTCGGATGGGTCGAGCGAGCCGGGCGGAAGGTCCACATACCAAGGGCAATCACGCAAATGTTCCAGATGCCACTCCTTCACAATATCGTCAGTGTACATGGAGTCAGCCCCAGGGTTCCTCCATGCCAGGAAGAATGGTGGCTCGAAAGACAGATGACCTTTCTCCAAAAGCGAGAACTTACAGTACCTGCATTCATGAAAAACCCAATGAGGTCCGAAAATGGCTAACTCCCTGAACGGCAATAGGGCCTACAACTGGAATATGGCGCCGAATTTCCACTTCAGGGCCACCCAGTGTAGGGACTTAGCCCGAAAATGGCTAAGTCCCTGGACGGCAATACGGCCTGGAACTGGAAAACGGCGCCGAATTTCCACTTCCGGGCCAGCCACCCTAGGGACTTACACAAAAAATGGCTAAGTCCCTGGACGGCAATAGGGCCTAGAACTGGAATACGGCGCCGAATTTCCAGTTCCGGGCCAGCCACCCTAGGGACTTAGACCGAAAATGGCTAAGTCCCTGGACGGCAATAGGGCCTGGAACTGGAATATGGCGCCGAATTTCCACTTCAGGGCCAGCCAGTCTAGGGACTTGGCCCGAAAATGGCTAAGTCCCTGGACGGCAATAGGGCCTAGAACTGGAATACGGCGCCGAATTTCCAGTTCCGGGCCAGCCACCCTAGGGACTTAGACCTAAAATGGCTAAGTCCCTGGACGGCAATAGGGCCTGGAACTGGAATATGGCGCCGAATTTCCACTTCAGGGCCAGCCAGTCTAGGGACTTAGCCGGAAAATGGCTAAGTCCCTGGACGGCAATAGGGCCTAGAACTGGAATACGGCGCCGAATTTCCAGTTCCGGGCCAGCCACCCTAGGGACTTAGACCGAAAATGGCTAAGTCCCTGGACGGCAATAGGGCCTGGAACTGGAATATGGCGCCGAATTTCCACTTCATGGCCAGCCAGTCTAGGGACTTAGCCCGAAAATGGCTAAGTCCCTGGACGGCAATAGGGCCTAGAACTGGAAAACGGCGCCGAATTTCCAGTTCCGGGCCAGCCACACTAGGGACTTAGCCCGAAAATGGCTAAGTCCCTGAACGGCAATAGGGCCTGGAACTGGAAAATGGCGCCGAATTTTCAGTTCCGGGCCAGCCAGTCTAGGGACTTTGCCATTTTCGGAGCCCTGACTGGAAATTCGGCGCCATTTTCCCTAACACCACTTAGGCCTCTAACATCCTGAAATGCCAGGACTTGAAAGAAAGGCAGCGCGTATGTACCTGTACAGAAGGCGCATTGCTGCTTTGTCCGCGTTCGGCTGGTCGGTGAACTCGTGGCTCCGGCGAGCATCTGCTATCTCCCGAAAGAATAGGTTGGTTTTGTAGAGCAGAAAGTACCTCGTCACATAGTCACGCAGGCTCTCTGCTGCAGGAGATATCTCCATCTTGAACTGATGTGCTTGTGTGTCCAGCTGCTCTTGCGCATTCGTCGTCACCTGTGGAGATTGTCCATCAGATCGCTTTCCTCAAAAAATACAATGAATCAACCCCCTACTAGAGTACAAGCCCCAAACGAAGCGTGGGGAAGTACCTGAAACCACCATGTCATGCGGTTCATCCACATGTCGAATGTGGGGTCAGAGAGTTTGTCCGGTTTGGGGAAGCTCCACATGTCCCTGGTACTTTGGGAACCATTCCAGATTTGGAGCCACCGGGTCTGTCCAACCACCCAGCATATTCGTAAGCGCCAAACACCACAAAAAGGAGTTGTTGCCACCACAATTTGGTTAAGAATGTATCACCTTTTCTGTTGCATCCACACAGGATGTGGCTAGACGATGGAGCTTCTCCAATGTCATCGTGGGCTTCAGAGCGCGAGAGTAGTGCTTTCCCACCTCCACCAGAAAGTCGGCACCAAGGGCGGGATCAGCTATGGCCACGTACTTTACCATCCGCGACTTGTACTTTATGCGGGCCCTCACCTCCGCAGCTTTGACATACGATTCGAGTTCCGGGAGGGTTGGATTCTTCTCCTCTGACTCCATGTAGAACCTCCGCGCATGTGCCAAATCCTGCTGTATTTTCGTCTGTCGAAAAGCAGCACATAAGATTAGAGATCCTGCTCAACACAATTTCTTCTATTGGGGGAGGAGAGACAAATTAGCTCAACAAAACTGCAGGAGCTTTACCCGAAATATGTAGTCCACCATGGCGTCGACGCTCAGCCTATACCAGGTTCTGTCTGCCTTTGCCTCCGACTTGCGCAGGAGGTCGGCACTGAGGGAATTGGCAAACTCTTCCACCCCCTGCCTCCCGACATCCTTCACTCGGAAGAGCATATGGGACAAGTTGGTGGCAATGAAGGCATTCTCAGTCACCCTGCAGTGCCACATTTCCATCAAACAATACTGAAATGGGAATTTTCATCATATATGAGGATTCGCAATGAAATGACTTCCAAATTCAAAGTCCAAAAGCGAGAGGGGTTGTAGCTTACGAGTTGATGTCGGCCATTGCAGCTTTGAGAAGACTGCGATCTTTGGGCCCCGCAACCTTCAGCACAACACAATCGACGGCGAAATGCCAATCGAGATCGTTGGGGTGGGCTTGGGCAATGTGCTCCATCCATGCCAGGAGGCGATGATTGCCGTCCCACACGTAGAACATCTTACCGGACATGTGCTGGAAAAGAGGATCACTAGCAATCGATCTCTCGAACTCCTCATTTCGCGTTTGCCAATGGGGACCCCATTTGTCCACCTCATCGGAAGTGTGGGCACGGGAAGCTCCGTGGTCGTTCTCAATGGAAACGTAAAAGGCGGCAGACCCCATTCGATATCCATCCCGGAAAGAGAATTTCAGCTTGTCGATATCGCCTGGGAGGGCAGGTCTCACCACCTGCAATGACACCAAGCGGCAAAGGGGAATTCGAAGCTTGGCCGGGTACACCATGCCCCCCAGCACCCTGCCAATGTTGCTGTGGGTTGCCTCCAACATCTTGGCAGCGGCCAACTTCATATCCGCCTCAGACATGACGTCTGCTGCAGAGGGGTTTTCCGGCAGCCCACCAAGACCGCCAAATCCAGCCTGTATGCTCCGGGTTTGGGGCCTGGGGATGTCCGGGAGAATGTCATCCTGGTCAGAAACATCCATGTCGTCCTCCTCAACAGGGTCAGCCACCTGCGAAACCACCTCCAGCACTCTCGTCGTCTCTACTGCCCTCTCCCTGGCTTCACCTCGAACTTGCACAATCGGTGCTCTTTCAGGTGTTCTTTCCTCTCCTCCACTCTCCACCGTATGGGTAATTGCGGGGGCTGCACTTGCCCGCGATGGTCTAACCGGTGTGCTACTGCCTCTCTGTGGTGTCTTGTAGGGATCCACCGTCTCTGTGTGTCCCTCGCTTACATTGGCATCTGTCATTTGGGCACCCCGGGCCTCTTCAGCTGCCTTTTGTCTTTCCTCCTTGCTAGCATTCTGTCTCGTCTGTTCTTTTGCCCTCTCTTTTGCCCTCTCACGGGCTTTCTGTTTCTTACTAGGGCTAGCAACAGGGGAGCCCTCCAGGACGACCACCTTTGATTGAGGCGAACTGACACCCTCGCGCGCACTGCTCACTCCCCCCTCCGCAGCCCGTGACTGCTCTCTCGCCGGGGATTGCATGTGCTTAGCTTTCTTCTTTTTCTTTGCGTGGGCGGGCCCTACTGCATGTGCATGAACAACCTCCATTGCCGGATCTGCTGTCCTCATGTCCTCACGCCCTTCACCTGCCATGCCGCCTGCACCAACCTCCCCAATGCCTACTCTATCGTAATCTCGTTGCAAGTCCTCCCGTCCACCAACAAAAGATTTAAGTTTGCCCTCTCGCCCCAAGTTGGGCGATTCAAACATGCGATGAGTTGGAGCTGTCGATGATACCACCAGCGTGCCGGGCTCGTCGTCACTCTGTGATTGACAAAAATCGTGAACACCAACAGTGGTGCAAAAAGCAGCAGCGCAACCACCATAGCAGCAATCATGTAGCAAAAATGAAAACATAACAAGTTTAGGAAGTATGGAGAGCCATGCAACAACAATGAAAACAAATGCAACCATTGCCTAAGAATGACATGCACAAGCAGCCTTCTCCAGAGCTGCCGGATTTGCACACGCATTGCAAACAATCTAAGGTTCAGTCAACTATCTAAAGTTCACTCATAAAGCAAAGCCAGGATGAAGATGCAGAAACAAAGCGAGGTAACGAAGCGAAAGCAAAAAAGAAATCGAACAAACCGAAAGCAGAAGTGGCTTGCCTGAGAGTACTCGGCTTCAGTTGGCGCAGGTTGTGAGCAAGACACTGGAATCTCCTGCTGGAGCTTCAGTTTGGCCATGCGAGAGATTGGCCGTCGTCCGTAGTACAGAGCTTTCAACTTCCGCCGCGGTCTGGATCTGAGGTCTCTCTCAGGAGAGCCACGCCCTTCAGGCGGCATAAGTCCCAGCCAAAAAGATCTCCTTTTTTGGGGTACATGCCTGGAATACCATGTTAAGCCAAGTATAGCATGAGATTTAGGGTACGTGTCCAGGAAGCCATGCGTCGCCAGCCCGAATAATAAGCGACGGCCGTCGACATTTATTGCCCAACTGCGCAATTAAATGTCGGATGAAGCCCTCCATGTCGGAAGAAAATAGACGAAAACAGTCCCGGAATTTCCCTCACGCAGGTAATTCGGAAGCGCGCGGATGGAAATCCGGCGCCGAATTTCCATCCGCGCAGGTAGGGCGGTGCGCCAAATTTCCTTCAAGCAGGTAATTCGGATGCGCGCGGATGGAAATCCGGCGCCGAATTTCCATCCGCGCAGGTAATTCGGATGCGCCGGATGGAAATCCGGCGCCGAATTTCCATCCGCGCAGGTAGGGCGGTGCGCCAAATTTCCTTCAAGCAGGTAATTCGGATGCGCGCGGATGGAAATCCGGCGCCGAATTTCCATCCGCGCAGGTAATTCGGATGCGCGCGGATGGAAATCCGGCGCCGAATTTCCATCCGCGTAGGATGGCGGTGCGCCAAATTTCCTTCAAGCAGGTAATTCGGATGCGCGCGGATGGAAATCCGGCGCCGAATTTCCATCCGCGCAGGTAATTCGGATGCGCCCGGATGGAAATCCGGCGCCGAATTTCCATCCGCGAAGGTAGGGCGGTGCGCCAAATTTCCTTCAAGCAGGTAATTCGGATGCGCGCGGATGGAAATCCGGCGCCGAATTTCCATCCGCGCAGGTAATTCGGATGCGCGCGGATGGAAATCCGGCGCCGAATTTCCATCCGCGTAGGATGGCGGTGCGCCAAATTTCCTTCAAGCAGGTAATTCGGATGCGCGCGGATGGAAATCCGGCGCCGAATTTCCATCCGCGCAGGTAATTCGGATGCGCCCGGATGGAAATCCGGCGCCGAATTTCCATCCGCGAAGGTAGGGCGGTGCGCCAAATTTCCTTCAAGCAGGTAATTCGGATGCGCGCGGATGGAAATCCGGCGCCGAATTTCCATCCGCGCAGGTAATTCGGATGCGCGCGGATGGAAATTCGGCGCCGAATTTCCATCCGCGCAGGTAATTCGGATGCGCCCGGATGGAAATCCGGCGCCGAATTTCCATCCGCGCAGGTAGGGCGGTGCGCCAAATTTCCTTCAAGCAGGTAATTCGGATGCGCGCGGATGGAAATCCGGCGCCGAATTTCCATCCGCGCAGGTAGGGCGGTTCGCCAAATTTCCTTCAAGCAGGTAATTCGGCGCCGAATTTCCATCCAGCAGGTAAGTCGGATCGGTGCCATATGGATATTCGGCGCCGAATTTCGATTCGCCATTTATTTCTGAGCGAGGAATTACCTCCGTGCAGGTAATTCCCATATAAGAATTACCTTCGTGCAGGTAATTCACATACAAGAATTACCTTCATGCAGGTAATTTCCAGATGAGAATTACCTTTGTGCAGGTAATTCTGGACGAGGAATAAACATCGATTGGAATTACCTGCAGGAAGGTAATTGTCATCTGGAAATTACCTGCACAAAGGTAATTCTTGTATGCGAATTACCTGCACGAAGGTAATTCTTATATGGGAATTACCTGCACGAAGGTAATTCCTCGCTCAGAAATAAATGGCGAGTGGAAATCCGGCGCCGAATATCCATACGGCACGATCCGACTTACCTGCTGGATGGAAATTCGGCGCCGAATTTCCATTCATCCACGATTCGAATTACCTGCAGGATGGAAATTCGGCGCCGAATATCCATATGGCACCGATCCGACTTACCTGCTGGATGGAAATTCGGCGCCGAATTTCCATTCATCCACGATTCGAATTACCTGCAGGATGGAAATTCGGCGCCGAATATCCATATGGCACCGATCCGACTTACCTGCTGGATGGAAATTCGGCGCCGAATTTCCATTCATCCACGATTCGAATTACCTGCAGGATGGAAATTCGGCGCCGAATATCCATATGGCACCGATCCGACTTACCTGCTGGATGGAAATTCGGCGCCGAATTTCCATTCATCCATGATTCGAATTACCTGCAGGATGGAAATTCGGCGCCGAATATCCATATGGCACCGATCCGACTTACCTGCTGGATGGAAATTCGGCGCCGAATTTCCATACGCCACCAATCCGACTTACCTGCTGGATGGAAATTCGGCGCCGAATATCCATATGGCACCGATCCGACTTACCTGCTGGATGGAAATTCGGCGCCGAATTTCCATTCATCCACGATTCGAATTACCTGCAGGATGGAAATTCGGCGCCGAATATCCATATGGCACCGATCCGACTTACCTGCTGGATGGAAATTCGGCGCCGAATTTCCATTCATCCACGATTCGAATTACCTGCAGGATGGAAATTCGGCGCCGAATATCCATATGGCACCGATCCGACTTACCTGCTGGATGGAAATTCGGCGCCGAATCTCCATCCATCCGAGATTCCACTTACCTGCTGGATGGAAATTCGGCGCCGAATCTCCATCCGGGGGATGGTCTCTGTCGGAGAGGTGCCGCCTCTCCGCCGCTCTGTTGGATATTCGGTGCCGAATTTCCGTCCCGGGGGTTGAAATATGACTGCCAGGTTCCGACCTCTCCCCCCTCCCCGACTTCATTGGAACGGCCCCGAATTGAAATTCGGCGCCGTTTTCTCATCTGTGGAGGTTTTTATGTCGGCCAGTTTTCGCTCTGACACGCCGACAACACTTCCTTTGGGGGGGCCCGGATGGAAATTCGGCGCCGAATGGCCGTCCAGGGGATGTTCTCTGTCGCACACTGGCCGGCCTCTGTGCCCCAGGCGACTTCATCCGGGCGTCCCCTGTTCGATATTCGTTGCCGAATTTCCGTCCGGGGGTTGAAATGTGACAGCCAACTGCAGGCCACTCCCCCCTCCCCGACTGCATCCGAATCGCCCCGGATGGAAATTCGGCGCCGTTTTTCCATCTGGGGATGTTTTTATGCCGTCCAGTTTTCGGCCTGACCCCCCGACACGACTCCCTTTGGGGGGACCGGATGGAAATTCGGCGCCGAATCTCCATCCAGAAGATGTTATCTGTCGCACACACTCCGGCCTCTGCGCCCGAGGCGACTTCATCCGGGCTTCCTCTGTTGGATGTTGGGTGCCGAATTTCCATTCGGGGGTAGTAATGTGACGGCACGGTGCCGGCTTATCCCCTTCAGCCGTCATCATCCGGACGGCCCCCCACTTTCTGACTGCATACCGTTGGCAGTTATTGCGCAAAGACGAGGGGCCGCATTCCGGAGACAAGGTTCATTAACACTCTGACTGTGGATTTTTGAGATAGTTGGCTCCCTGGATTTGGATCAGGCTTCGTCGCTCGGACAAATCGGCATCGCATTCATTCCCATCGCTGCACCCCCTTCTACCAGGGAGCTTCCCCGCACGCCATCCTGGCAGTCTTGTGTGCACATCTCCCATGGCGGAAAACCCGAGCGCTACAGTGTACTGCCCTCCTCACGAGCATAGAGCTTCATTTCCGTGCAGAGGGGACACCTGCCGGGTGATGGAGAAATATCTGTGCGTTCGATACCACCTGAAACCGGGGTCGGTTTTTTTGGAGGAGGAAAGGAAGGACTCAAACGGCCTTGTTGTCGAGAGTATTGTTGTGCTCCACGATGATTTCGGCGATGGCAGGGAATGGCGAGTTCCACCATCGGACAGCGTCATATACAGGGCTGTTGGGGACTTCATTTGCCCGCCAAATGCACCGTCTATCCTGGCGCCTTCCACGAAACAATCCGCGAATCAGAGAGTGGGTACCTCAAAGAGAGAAGTCCGCAACGAAGTAAATCCAGAGCCGAACCCATCCATGAAGACGACCGAGAACCGGGTTGTTCACAACCTGTCCGACTCAGACGAGGTCATGGAAGTTCCGAGGTCGTCCTGGAGATCAGGCAAGTCCTCAATGGACGTCAGTGGAGGAGGGAGTCATATTCCCAGCACGAGCACCGCAGTTCGATCTATTCTAGAAATTCTGCGAGGGCTTCACCTGGAGGGACACCGGTCGGAGCTGGCCGGGCTGGACTACAGCAAGTTCGCAATTAAATCGGTTACATGCCTTCCCGCCGACGTCGACGGTAATGTCTTCTTTGAGTTCCCTCCTCGGGCGGACTACTCGAGGGCGTCCGGAATGTTGACAGATATGGATAGAAAACATGACGGTCATCCTTGGTGCGTTACCAAAACCACCAGCATGAAGATGCTTGATGGTGTGCGGGTGCGCTACGTTGTTTGTGCGGGCGCGTTGCGGTGTTTCTCCCCAACTTGCTTCCACTTTAAATCCAGAGGTCACAGGAACGAGACCGATTGGACAGGCACAGCTCACCAACCATTTCGAGCTCAGGAGAAGGTTCCGAACTCCACATTTAAGTGTGCGCATTGCAAAGAACCACCACACTGCATGTCTGTTTGTAATGCCAAGCAGTTCTATGTGTTGCACCGTTTCCCTGACCTCACCCGAGCTTGCATACACGTTGGTTCCCATTGTCACAAATTGGCGAGGGGGAACTCGCGGGAGGCTGCCCACGAAGCAGAGCAGCTCGTTCAGGAGGAGGTTAAGTTGAGACCGGGTGCCAAACCCAAACAGATACAGCTCCAAGCCGCCCATAAGATGGCATTGGCCAGAATTATGTCGGAAGACGGCTCGGATAGAGTTCCTCTCGACGAGAAGGAAATGGAGGCATTGCTCGAGTCGGTGTCCCACGTATGTTCACCGAATGTCCGAAACCACATTGTCTCTTGCAAACAGAAAATTGGGCGTGGCTCGGATATGCACTCCATTCTGGAGGTGAAGCGACGATGTGGATATGACTACATTCATGGAAGTAGGTTTCCAGGACAAGGGACTGAGGCAGATCGTTGTTTCGTATTCAAAATGTCCACGTGTGGACCTGGCAGTGGCGTCGAACTGGTCGACAGGATGACGAGTGGGAACTTGTCAAACAGTTGGGTCATGTTCGACCATATCAAGCGAATTACAAATCACCAGTGGGTGACAATGGGTGCACATGTCTACGACACCCACTGCAGGATGCTAATGACAATTGCTATTTGTGAGATGAAAGGAGAGGACACACAATCGGAGATGCTTCTTTGGCAGGGAATAAACGAACAGATGGCCAAGGCGGGATTGCCCCCTCCCAATTTCCGTGGTTTCATGGCGGACAACGCACAAGCAAATTGGGCTGCCATCCGAAGGGTGTACGGGCAAGACCCCAATGTTCCCATGGAAGGCAAGGAGAGATCTTGTGGGTTCCACTTTCTGCAGAGCCTTTCGCAGTACACAACCAGGCTCGTGGCGCCAGATTTCAGAGAGGAGCACCGTTCCATGTGCCTTGCGTGGAAGCGCGCTCCCACCTTGGATGATGCAGAGACACAGTTTGCATGCATACGGGCTTGGTGGACATCGTCAGGTGCTGTAAGGAAATCAGACGAAGGAGCAATGGTCAGTTGGCTAGCATGGTGGCATTATCGTTTCCTCCAGTTCGGCGACTATATGCGGGAGGTGAGTTGCACGAATTCGCGTCCCGTTGGATATTATTCTTGGCCATATTTGTAACTTGCTTGTAACCTCAACATGTGCTTGTGCAGGAAATGTGTCTCGACTCCGACACCGACATGCCCACGACAAACATGGCCGAATCAGTGCACTCTTCCTGGCGTGCCTCCTCTGCGGCGCATCTGGTGGACATCCTCACTGCCACAACGGAGGACATTGTGAGGTCAATTATGCAGCAATGCAGGTACAACGAGTTCTTGAAAGGGAAACAGTGGGGCTTGGGGCCGGACAGGCAGGAAATGCTGATGCGGACTGCCTCCAGATCGAAGAATCCTCGGAAGTGGGCGGCGGCCTTGCGAGAGGGCCTTCGGGACACGCCATTGCTGCGAAGAGGCCAACATTTGGAAGGAGATGTTCATACCCGTCCAGTGAGACGAAGACTTGACGAGGCACCTGGCGGAGAAGAGGATTCATGGCGAGCTGACAAGAATATTCGCACGCTCCCTCGTGGTCCGGTGATGTTGTCCGAGGAGGTCTCGTCGAGCACCGGAAGTCCTGCACGTTCAAGATCGCCATCTCCTTTGAGCACAGGGCGCGTGCCCCGGCAACATAACGAGCCATCTGTAGTAAAGCAATACAACATTCCCATTGTGGAGACAAGAGTGTCGGAGTCACAGTGGAGAATTGCGAGGACATTGCCGGCATTTCGAGGGAAGTGTTGCGCCATCCGGGTGGATACGAGAGCACGCTGTGGTGAGATGATTCGGAGGAACCCACACGGTGCTGTACCTGCACCTTGTTTCAGCGGCAGATTTTTGACTCCCACATTTGCTCACGCCACAACGCAGACATTTTGGTTCTGTAGGCACGACATAATGACCTGTGTATTTGGCAAGCCCAAGTACGGGATTCAGGGAATGCCGGAGCCTCCGGGCGTCTGGCCTGTTGCACCGGGTTGCAGCCTCTCTCAGAATGAGGCGGATGCTCTATCTGCAGCAGGATTTCGAATGGTGCAACGCACAGACATCCCGGCCCACGCATTTCCGGTTCCTCAGACCCAGCCATTGCATACTGCTCGGTCCAGTAGAGACGGATTGGACAATTCTGCACATCCCACAATGCGATTCGGAAGAGTGAAGAGACGACACCCTCCCAACAAGTTGAATGAGACTCGGATTGCCAATGCTCTTGGGATGGCTTGCACTATTCAGAGCTCCGTGGACGTACCCCCACCCGGCCTTGGGCGTGTGTATCGGATGGCAACGGCCGGCTCGGCTGTACGCGACGATGTATACACAATTACGATTGGAGTGGAGCCGACTTGCAACTGTACGGACTTCTCGTTGATGGAAGCAAAGAAGGGTTCGAAGTATTATCCGTGCAAGCATCTGTATTACATTTACCTGAAGAGGTTGAGGATGAACGTAACTATTGATGACTTTATTCATGCACCGGCGTTGAGCGTGAACGAGCTGCACAAACTCCTTCTTAGGGATTCCAGAAATCATTGATGGGGCAAACGGAATCCTCCATATGGATATTTTCAAATGCATTTTGCTGTATCAGACTTTTTTTTGCAGTGTAATGAAATGCACCCCAAAACTCCTGGAATGAGGCAATATTCCATTCAAACTGAGATCCAACAGAAGCAGTTCTGGGGCCATTTCTGGAAAAATGGCGCCGAATTTCTCTTTTTGGGGCCGAAAACTCGCTAAGTCCCAACATGCACTGGTACCTGTGTTTGGGAAAATGGCGCCGAATTTCTCTTTTTGGGGCCGAAAACTGGCTAAGTCCCAACATGCACTGGTACCGTGTCTGGAAAAATGGCGCCGAATTTCTCTTTTTTGGGCCGAAAACTGGCTAAGTCCGAACATGCACTGGAAAAATGGCGCCGAATTACCTGTCATGAGGGGACCTATAGCCGCGGAATTCGGCACCATTTTTCGCCAGAGAGACCTATTGCCGCGAAATACGTCGCCGTTTTTTCAGGTTACGGACCCTATTACCGCGAAATTCGGCGCCATATTTGCACATGTCGCTAGGAATTGGCATGAGCGGAAGACAAAATATCATGAGCACAACTGTCAAAAGTGCAATTTTCCCTTCAAGGGGCCGAATAATATATTTGTTTTTTCTGACACATTGCATTAAATTATTGTTTTTTATTGTTTTTTATTGTTTTTTATTTTCGAAATTTGTACTTCTGCTCATGAAAACCGATTGTGTTACTACTCTGCTCATGCCGCTCATGCCGCTCATGCCGCTCATGCTCATGAAATAGCAAACCTCCATTGTAGGATGCAAAGCCATCTTCCCAGATCTCTGCAAAGGTCCTAGCCTCTGACATTCATCACAACTCTGACAATACTTGTGTACATCCTTGAACAAAGTAGGCCACAAGTAACCTACAAGTAGTATCTTCCTACTGGTAGTCTCTTCTCCAAAATGACCTCCTGCCACTCCTTTATGAACTTCCTCCAAAACTTTATTTACTTCATGGTGGTACAAGCATCGTTTAAGTACTCCATCAGGTCCTAGCTTATGCATTCTGCCCCCTACCATAGTATAAGGTAAAGCCTTGATAGCGATTCTCTTCCTCTGCTCCTTATCATAACTAAGTGGGCATTGACCATGAGTAAGGTAGTATCTGATTGGCCACTGCCAATCTAACCATTCATCTGCACTTCCTTGCACCTCCATTGCAAATAAACTCGCACCAGACAATTGGTTGTCTACTCTTGTGGCGGGCTCTCCTGTTGTTAGGCGTGACAAATGATCTGCCACAAGATGCAAACGGCCACGCTTGTAAACAACTTCAAACTCAAACTCGTGCAAGATTATTAACCACCTTGCTATCCTTCCACTTATCAAAGGTTTGTTCACCAGATATATCAGAGCCTTGTGATCCACATAAAAACATGAACTTTCTTCCCAATAGGTAATGCCTGAATTTCTTGATTGCATAAATCATTGCCAGTGCTTCTCTTTCAATTGTGCTATAGTTCCTTTCAGCGCTGTTCATCAACCTGCTAGCATAGTACACCGGTGAATCTATATTTCCTGTAACATTTTGGGCTAACACCGCTCCCAACGCTTCTCCTGAGGCATCGCAGTGAACATGTAATACTACATGTCAGTGAGGGTTAATCAGCACAGGTGTAGTTGTTACTGACAATGTAACTTCCTCAAAAGCCTGTTGACATTCAGCTGTCCATGCAAACACTGCATCTTTCTTCAGAAGCTTGCTCAATGGTGCTGCTATCTGTGCATACCTTTTGACAAATCTTCTGTAATAACTGGTTTGTCCAAGGAATCTCCTTAGACTCTTAACATTTACTGGTGGTGGGGAGGCTTTAATGGCCTTTGTCTTCTTGGGATCCACAAGAAGTCCCCTTTTACACACAATGTGTCCCAAAAGCACCCCTGAGTTCACACAGAAAGTACACTTCTCTGGATTCAGGCCCAGACCTCTCATCCTGCATCTGGCCAAACATAACTCCAATTTATGCAAGTGCTCATTCTTAGAGCTGTACACACTGAAATCATCCAAGAACACCTGCATGAAATCATCCAGATACTCATGAAAAGATTCACTTATCACTCTCTGAAAGGTTGCTGGTGCATTACAAAGTCCAAAAGGCATGACTTTGTATGCATAAGCACCCCAGTCTGTGATGAAAGCTGTCTTTCCCTCGTCTTCTTCTGCCACTTGCACTTGATTATAACCACTGAAGCCATCCATGAATGAGTACATCTCATGGCCTGCCACAGTGTCCAATACCGCTTCTGTGAATGGCAAAGGAAAAGGATCTTTCTTCGTGCAAGCATTCAACTTCTTATAGTTCACACAAACTCTCAGTTTACCATTCTTCTTGGGAACTATCACAATGGGTGACAACCAAGTTGTATACTCTATTGGGTATATAAACTTAGCCTCAGCCAACTTCTTGATCTCTTCTCCAACCTTCTGTGCATAGTTGGGATTCATTCTGTACCTTGCCTGTTTGATTGGTACTGACCCTGGTTCTAGTTCAATCTTATGCTGACAGATCTCAGGTGGTATCCCTTTTAGATCCTCATAACTCCAAGCAAATACATCTCTGTATTTGATGAACAAACTCTTAGCTTCCTCAAAGAATTCTGGCTCCAATTCAGCCCCTACCTTCACCATCCTCGGTTCCTCTTCAGTTCCCACATTCACTTCTCTCACCTGCTCATCAGCTGTGATTGTCCAACCAGTTACCACTTCATCCTATAAACTCACAGTGGCTGGTTCCTCTAGGATTTCCATTTCTCCTTCTCTTTCAAATGTGGTGGGTAACTTCTTGTTTCACCTTCAATTGGTGTTGCTGTCACTACACCACAACAGATACCTTTTAAACAACCTAGGCCTTCCAGCTGCATCTCTGCAACCTGCTCCCACTCTGGGTGTGTAGCGAACAGGGTAGCTTCCTGCTCCTCATCCAGTCCTCCCCTCCTGTCATACTCCCTGACCCCTCGAGGTTTTCTCGTAGCAGGTAATCTACTAGATTTCTAAGTGGTAATTTGTATCTTGTGCATCCCATTATGCACAGTTAGTAACTGAGAATTCCAGTCATGGAATACCCTGGCCTGTTTCAGCCACGGACGTCCCAATAATAAGGAGTAAGCCTCCATGACTTCATCCATTTTCAACACAGTTACTGTGATCATAAAGATCATCTTTTGAATCTTTATCTTAACTCCTCTTATCAATCCCAATGGCTGTACACTTCTTTGATCTGCCATTGTTACTGTAAATGGGGCTGGTTTCATGTTACTTAGACCAAGCTTCTGCCTTAATTGGTCTGTCATGATATTCACTCCAGAGCCTCCATCTATCAGTACATCAGTTAGTTCTGTGCTTCCAATTCTCAATTGGATTACTGGCATAGAATCATCAAAGTCCATGACTGTTTCTCGCCCTTCCGGCTTCACATATAACTAGTCACCTTGCTGTTCAGGTCTGTGTTCTCTGTCACATGGGCAATTCGATTGATTGCTTGATACAACCTGTGTCTACAATAAGGTGCCACAGCCAATAGCTATCCAATGGTAATCTCCGCTTTGGACTGGCATATTACTTCAGCCAAAGTCCCTTCATTACTCTGCATGTCTGCAGCCTCTTTCTTCCCTTCATCCTCACTCACTTCCTCTTCTCTTTCAGAATCAGAGGAATCTGCCATAGGAATATCAGTGCTCTTCTGCATTTCCCTTATGGTATCTGTCACTTCCTTGTGCAGTTCCTTCTCATCTCTCCAAGCCTCATCATCTTCAAGCACATCACTGCCATCTTCATTATCATCATCTTCCTCATCTACTAGAGGTATTAGTTTGGCTTTGCTTCTTGTTACTATCATTGTACTTACTTCTGGTACAACACATGGCCTAACCATGTGAGCTGCCACCACTGGGCCCTCATTCACAGGAGCTCTCATCTCATTCTGGTGTCTAATCCAGAATGAACAGGCTGCCTTGCGATGTCCTGCCTGATTACAATAGTAACACAGTTCTTCACCATTGGGTCCTCGCCCTTGGTCTGCTCTAGGATTATTTCTGTAATCCTGATTCCCTAGTTGGTAATTCCCCCTTGGATTACCCTTATAGTTGGCCCTGGAATTTCCTTGGTAATTCCCTCTTGGATTACCTCTCCCTTCCATACCATTGTTATAACCACCGGGCCTACCATAGTGGTCCTGATCACTGTTTCTTCTTGGCTGGGGCTGCACTTGATGCACCCTTACTTGCCTAGGTTCTCTAGCTGCTGTCCTTCTGTTGTAGTAACAATTCTCAGTAGAATGGTTATCCATCTTACAGATAGTACAGTGTTTCTCCTTCATGTGGCATTCAGTGGTGGTATGGCCTTCATTCTGGCACTTTGCACACCAAACACCCTTCCTCCAATGTGTTGCAGCCTCTGTGGCATACTTCTTCAAGATTTCTTCTAATCTTTTCTCATAGTTATCCCTCTTCAACTTCTCCTTTCTCTTACTCTTCCTTTTCAGCTCTTTCTCTTCTTGCTCATCCGACTCATCCTCAGAGTCTTCATCATCCCTTTTCTCTCTCCTGAGCATTCCCAATTGCTCAATTATGTTCGCTGTTTCAAATGCCTCCTCCACTCTATTATGGGGTAACATATCCACTTTCTTTTGCAACTCTGGTCTTAGTCCACTCACAAACCAAGTCTTCTGTTGGTGCAGGTACATCAGCCAGCTTTTTCATCATCAATTCAATTTTTTCCATATACTCCTCAATAGTTTCATGCTTCTTTTGCTTTAACTCCATACACTTCATCCTCAGTTTTACTTGTCCTGAACCTATTTCGGAATGCTGTATTCAAGCCATTCCAGGTTAGGAAATGATTATCAGGGGAATCTAGCATACCATTCACTTGCTTTCTTTATAAGTGAACAAGGAAACAGTCTCATCTTGGCATCATCGCCATTCTCATTGTTCACAATACACATGTGCTCAAATTGGCTAATGTGTACATCAGGATCCCCTTTTCCTGAATATATTGGAAAAAATGGTTTTGCCCGTGTTGGTTGTAACGCCATCTGTGGCCCTACCTCCTGCCCACTGACAGGTGCTGGCCCCCTTGCTGGTGCTGGTCCTTGAGGACCTGTTGTAGTTGTGGTGGTACTTCCACCAAGTGCTGGCCCCTGAGCACTCCCTGCTACTGGCCCCACTATATTCACAGTATTCCCAGCTCCAGTTGCACTACTTCCCACACTCCCTATCCCCCAGAGCCAGATCCAGGCTGCCCGCCTGATCCCCCTGAGCCGACACCTTCGTTGGCCTGTGATCCAAGTGCTCCACTTGATACAGGTCCAACGGGTTGGGATGCCCTGGTTGTAGTCTCAACCTCAGCTGTTGGGTCTACTTCTTCATACTCTTCCTCTTCCAATTTCTTCTCTCTATTTTCATCCTCCAAGTTCTGCCCTTGGGTTTCTTATTCACTCATGTAACTCAACTGCAATGGTGTTGGAGAGTCTGAACTCTCCGTTGGCTCTGCCACATCCTCTCCTCCTTCTTCACCTTCCGTTTCAGAAACTGGAGTTCCTGCTTTTGGTGTTCCATGCCAACTCGTATCAAAGATTTTTGTCAAATCTTTTATCCATGGATGTACCTCAGATCTTTCACCTCGTGGTTGATCTTCTTCCCGTACCAATTCCCTTAATCTTTCTTGCAAAGAAAAAGAAGGAGTGGCATCCAACTCTAGTTCTTCCGGTATGGGTGATGTACTCTCTGATCTTAATGGTGTGAGAGGTCCAGATGATTCCCCTATGTCTATTCCTCTCTCCCAAAGATATGGATAATTAGCTTTCAGATAACTTTCTCTTTTGCTGAATATCTCTGGAGTCTAGCTTCTCTTTCATCTCTCATGTCCCATGTCTTTCATTTCTTTAACGTGGCAATAACCAAAACTCTCTTATGTAGTATCTCTCGTATATGCCTGGGTTTCCTTCAAGCTTCAATGCACCCTTGGCTATACTAGAAGTCTCCGTTACCATATAACCATATGGCAAGCAAGTCTGGAAAGCTGTTCTTGGTGTGAGTTTGATCCACAGAATATCCTTTGGAATCCAATTCTTTACCAGTACAAGCTCTTCATGCATATGAGTATAAACATTCACCTTCCTTTCCTCCCAGCCTTCAAACTCTACTCACTTAATGGATAGCAATGCTATCACATAACCAGTGTTGGTAACCAACGTGCTCTTCCTCTACAGGCCACCTGATAAATCTTTATCACCCCTTTCTCCAGACCCCACTCAGGGTCAGCATCATGCACTCTCTTAAGAATGTTTTCTTTACAACCGTCTGGAACCTCTGAAAGAATTGTTTGGACAATGTTTCCTTCTCAATTTCACAGGGAATTTGATTCACATCAAATTCCTTAATTCTCCAACCACCATGATCCCACCAGATGCCTGTCACATCTGGTTGTTCAAGACTTAGTTCCCCAGTATGGTCGCCAAATGTCGAGCGGCTTTTACTCACCCATCCCTTTGCTATCCAAGGTGGAAACTCCAAGATAGAAGAGTTGGATATCTCTAAGCACTCAGCCCGCTCAGTACAATCAGTCATGACCTGCAGCTAGTGAATCATGGTTGTGCTTCCCATTTGTATTCCTTCTTGCCTTCATGTTATCAATTTACCTTATCTGATACTGAAGCATCAGATTGCTTCAATATCTTCTTAGTTCCAGTTAATCATGCATTCATTTCATAGCTTCACTCATGTCTCTCTACACAGTGTGTTTGTATCGAATAAGTATCAGATTACGATTTATCAGGTACTAGGCCTATGTCAAGGTGACTCTAATCCGCCCTACAGTATCACTACAGCTCTGCATGAAATACCATATTCCCTCTGCAGATGTCGTTCTCACACAGTTGTTCCCTATCCATGTTAACCGTTCCCCCTGTACTGTGACAACTGTGCAAAACTGGTTGGGCTGTGACTGGCTGTGTCTGGCTGTGTCGGGCTGTATCGGGCTGTGTTGGCTGTGACGGGCTGTGGCGGCTGTGACTGGCTGTGTCGGGCTGTGTTGGCTGTGACGGGCTGTGTCGGCTGTGGCGGTTGTGACGGGCTGTGTCGGGCTGTGTTGGCTGTGACGGGCTGTGTCGGCTGTGGCGGCTGTGACTAGTGTCGCGCGGCTTTTACTCACCCATCCCTTCGCTATCCGAGGCGGGAACTCCAAGATAGAAGAGTTGGAAATCTCTAAGCACTCAGCCCGCTCAGAACAATCAGTCATGACCTACAGCTAGTGTATCATGGGGGTGTTTCCTATTTGTTTTCCTTCCCGCATTCATGTTAGCTAGTTACCTTACTGTTGGTATTTAAGTATCAGTTTGCTTCAGCAATCTATTGGATTCCATCAACTCATCCATTCATTCCACAGCTTCACTCATATCTCTCTACACAGTGTGAGTACGAAGTATGTATCAGATTAATATCTCTCAAGTATCAGGCTGAAGCCATGGTATCTCTATTCTGCTCTACATTACAACTCTACTTCTTGCATTCAGCAAGTATAAACAGATTGTTCTCCTCCTACTCCGTGCTCTCCTTCTTTCTGCTCAGAGATGCGCTCTCCGCTTCATTTCCAAGTTCTCATCCCCCCCCCCGAAGTCCTTCCAGAAGTGATTCCCCAAGAAGTGATCATTTTCCAGTCCTCGCTCCTGGCTTTATCTTCCTATCCGTGGTTCTAACCGTTTCCCTCACTAACCGTCATCCGTGAACTAACATGTTCCATTTGCAGATGTTGTTCCCCACAGTTGTTCCCTATCCTGCTATCCGTTCCCTATGGTCGTGACAGCTGTGTCAAGCTGTGACTGGCTGTGCAACTGTGTTGGGCTATGACAAGCTGTGTCGAGCTGTGATTGGCTGTACGACTGTGTTGGGCTGTGACGGGCTGTGTCGGGCTGTGATTGGTTGTGCGACTGTGTTGGGCTGTGTCGGGCTGTGTCGGGCTGTGACTGGCTGTGTGGCTTTAACGGGCTGTGTTTGGCTGTGATTGGCTGTGACAGACTGTGACGGGCTGTGTAACCCCCCCCCTAGAGTGCGCTGCTGTCACCCCTAAGGCTCCTGTTGGTCTCAGTCTGTGCAAAAATTAAGGGTACCCCACAGATCCCGTAAAAGTGCCTAAGTCCCAGACAGTCCTCTAACATTACCCCTTCTCCTCTCAAAAAGCCGTGTCCTCACGGTTTACTGTTTGGGATTTGTAACCCTTTGTGAGTGAGCACCCTTCTGACGGTTAGAGTCTCGTGAAGGACTCCGTGTGCGAGCCCGTGTCCTGTCACTGGTTGAGGGAGATGATTGAACACTACTTGGATATGTCAGTCCCTCTGGAGGCTGATATCGAGGTAATCTTTCAGGCATAGGAGACCCCCGTCGCTTCTTCTCTGCCATCTGAATTGCATAGTCCTCTGCCATGTCAAAAGAGTCCGCTGAAGAAACAGTTGTATCAGAATCCTCGTCCCCCCTGAGGTGTTTTAACTGTCGAACTTTAACTGGAATTCTTTGGGGCATACAATGTTGTCCCACCATGTCTGGAAGTTTAAATTGTAAAACTTGTTGTAAGCGCTGAATTGCAAAATTGGTGAAGACCCTGAGCTCCTTGTCTATCCAGGTGAGTGGTGTACCAATGACTTGTGAATTGTGCAAATATTTCCATGCCTCATGTCCCTTAAAGAAAATATCGTCAGGCCCGAATTTCTGTGTTGACAAATTGTTCCAGGCCGCATGAAACCATGAACGAATCTGAGAATCCTTTTGCATCATAACTTTTGCCTCATATAGGTACATATGAGGTGGCACTGAAGGTAAGACCCAATGATCCCCACTGGAATAACTCAGAAAGCGCGTTTGCATCTTTTGCTGCTCAATGTGACAACGTACTAGAAAACAAGCAGCGTAGTATAACCCGCAGCCCATGACAATACTTGCTACCTCTTTGGTCTTGGTATAAATGAATCCATGTACAACTTGGAAGGCAATTAATTCCTTCAACATGGTACTTGCCTCATGCCAGTACTGCGCAAAGTGATGATCTTCAATTGGTCGATTGTTCGGAAGAACTTTAGTCCTAGTTGCCACTGGCAGCCAAATGCACATGATTTGATAGTAATGTGCCAACGACAACGGATGACTAAATTCCTTCCAAGCCAAATCCAACACAATGGGAATTTGGTTGAAGGGCATAATCATAGCCCGATTGTACTCCCGTGTAGCTGGAGTTTTAGGTGGGTTAAAAGCAGCATTCCCCCATACCTCAGGCTGTGGTGGCTGTGGTGTGGCTGTAGTAACAACAGGGTCAGCTACTGGCACAGTGAGTTGTTGTGGTGTTGGTGGCACTGGCTCTTGTACCATTGGCATCTCCTGCACCCCCTGCGAAGAAGACTGAAAAGCCAAAGTTCTCGCTTGTAAATAAGAAGCCATCAGCTGTTCCTCATGTACAAAGATTCTCTTGTCGATATTTGAAGTGAGGTCCTCCACCTGAGTCTGCAGGCCGTCTACATCCTCCTATAACTCTGCTATCCTACTATAGACATTGTCTATAGTAGTTGTGGCAATGTTCTGCACTTGCAGTCTGAGCTCATTCATCTCGCTTTGGGTGAGCTTTCGTGGTGCTTTGCCCTCCACCGGCCCTTGTGCTAACCAGACCTGCATAAGGTGGTTATCCACCAAGTTGTTTGTGGCACCCCTGAGAATTGTTAGAGGACTGTCTGGGACTTAGACACTTATACGGGATCTGTAGGGTACCCTTAATTTTTGCACAGACTGAGACCAACAGGAGCCTTAGGGGTGACAGCAGCGCACTGTAGAGGGGGGTTACACAGCCCGTCACAGCCAACACAGCCCGTCATAGTCGTCACAGCCGACACAGCCAACACAGCCAGACACAGTCAGCACAGCTCGTCACAACCCGACACAACCATCACAGCCCGTCACAGCCGACACAGCCACACAGCCAGTCACAGCCCGACACAGCCAAACACAGTCGCACAGCCAATCACAGCTCGTCACAGTTTCACACAGCCAGTCACAGCTTGACACAGCTGTCACGATCATAGGGAACGGAGAGCAGGACAGGGAACAACTATGGGGAACAACACCTGCAAATGGAACATGTTAGTTCACGGACGACGGTTAGTGAGGGAAACGGTTAGAGCCACGGGTAGGAAGATAAAGGGAGAAGCAAGGACTGAGTAGGGGGCTTTTTGGGGGATGATTCTTGGAAGCACGTCATGAGAGAGAGAGGATCGGGCGGAGAGTAAGAACAGAAGCAAAGATGGAGAGCACGGTGAAGGAGGAGAGATGATTAGTAGATGCTTGTTATATGCAAAACTGTAGTGATATTGTAGAGCAGATTAGAGACACAATGGCTTCGGCCTGATACCTGATAAATCATAATCTGATACTTATACGATACAACCACACTGTGTAGAGAGACCTGAGTGAAGCTGTGGAATGAATGGATGGGTTGATGGAATCCGATAAATTGATGAAGCAAACTGGTACTTAATTATCAATGGTAAGGTAGCTAACATGAATGCCAAAAGGGAAACAAAGAGGAAACACCCCCATGATACACTAGCTGTAGGTCATGACTGATTGTTCTGCGCGGGCTGAGTACTTAGAGATTTCCAACTCTTCTATCTTGGAGTTTCCGCCTCGGATAGCGAAGGGATGGGTGAGTAAAAGCCGCGCAACTTTTGGCGACCATACTGGGGAACTGAGTAATGAACAACCAGATGTGACAGGCATCTGGTGGGATCATGGTGGTTGGACCATTAAAGAATTTGAAGCGAATCAAATTCTCTGTGGAACGAAGGAAGAAAGATTGTCCAAACAATTCTTTCAAAGGTTCTTGGAATTGCCAGACGGTTGTAAAGAAAATATTCTTAAGCGAGTGCATGATGCTGATCCGGAATGGGGTCTGGAGAAAGGAGTGATAAAGATTTATCAGGTAGCCTGTAGAGGAAGAGCACGTTGGTTACCAACGTTGGTTTATGTGATAGCATTGCTATCCATTAAGCGAGTAGAGTTTGAAGGCTGGGAGGAAAGAAAAGTGAATGTTTATACTCATATGCATGAAGAGCTTGTACTGGTAAAGAATTGGATTCCAAAGGATATTTTGTGGATCAAACTCACACCAAGAACAGCTTTCCAGACTTGTTTGCCATATGGTTATATGGTAACGGAGACTTCAAGTATAGCCAAGGGTGCATTGAATTGAAAGAAACCCAGGCATATACGAGAGATATTACAGAAGAGAGTTTTGGTTATTGCCACATTAAAAGAAATGAAAGACATGGGACATGAGTGATGAAAGAGAAGCTAGACGCCAGAGATATTCAGCAAAAAGAGAAAGCTATCTGAAAGCTAATTATCCATATCTTTGGGAGAGAGGAATAGACATAGGGGAATCATCTGGACCTCTCACACCATTAAGATCAAAGAGTACATCACCCATACCGGAAGAACTAGAGTTGGATGCCACTCCTTCTGTTTCTTTGCAAGAAAGATTAAGGGAATTGGTACGGGAAGAAGATCAATCACGAGGTGAAAGATCTGAGGTACATCCCTGGATAAAAGATTTGACAAAAATCTTTGATAAGAGTTGGCATGGAACACCAAAAGCAGGAACTCCAGTTTCTGAAACGGAAGGTGAAGAAGGAAAAGAAGATGTGGCAGAGCCAACGGAGAGTTCAGACTCTCCAACACCAGTACAGTTGAGTTACATGAGTGAAGAAGAAACCCAAGGGCAGAACTTGGAGGATGAAAACAGAGAGAAGAAATTGGAAGAGGAAGAATATGAAGAAGTAGACCCAACAGCTGAGGTTGAGACTACAACCAGGACATCCCAACCCGTTGGACCTGGATCAAGTGGAGCACTTGGATCACAGGCCAACGAAGGTGTCGGCTCAGGGGGATCAGGCGGGCTGCCTGGATCTGGCTCTGGGGGGACAGGGAGTGTGGAAAGTAGTGCAACTGAAGCTGGGAATACTGTGAACGGAAGCAGGGAGTGCTCAAGGGCCACCACTTGGTGGAAGATCCACCACAAAAACAACAGGTCCAGAAGGACCAGCACCAGCAAGGGTGCCAGCACCTGTCAGTGGGCAGAAGGTAGGGCCACAGATGGCGTTACAACCAACACGGGCAAAACCACCCTTTCCAATATATTCAGGAAAAGGGGATCCCGATGTACACATTAGCCAATTTGAGCACATGTGTATAGTGAACAATGAGAATGGCGATGATGCCAAGATGAGATTGTTTCCTTGTTCACTTATCAAGAAAGCAAGTGAATGGTATGCAAGATTCCCTGATAATCATTTCCTAACCTGGAATGGCTTGAATACAGCATTTCGAAATAGGTTCAGGACAAGTAAAACTGAAGATGAAGTGTATGGAAGTTTACAACAGTTAAAGCAAAAGAAGCATGAAACTGTTGAAGAGTATATGGAAAAGATGGAATTGATGATGAAAAAGCTGGCTGCAGTACCAGCACCTGGTTTACAGAAGACTTGGTTTGTGAGTGGACTAAGACCAGAGTTGCAAAAGAAAGTGGATATGTTACCCCATAATACAGTGGAGGAGGCATTTGAAACTGCAAACAGAATTGAGCAATTGGGAATGCTCAGGAGAGAGAAAAGGGATGATGAGGACTCTGAGGATGAGTCAGATGAAGAAGAAGAGCAAGAACTAAAAAAGAAGAGTAAGAGAAAGGAGAAGTTGAAGAGGGATAACTATGAAAAAAGATTGGAAGAAATCTTGAAGAAGTATGCCACAGAGGCTGCAACACATTGGAGGAAGGGTGTATGGTGTGCAAAGTGCCAGAATGAAGGCCATACCACCACAGAATGCCACATGAAGGAGAAACACTGTACTATCTGTAAAATGGATAACCATTCTACTGAGAATTGTTACTATAACAGAAGGACAGCTGCAAGAGAACCTAGGCAAGTAAGGGTGCATCAGGTGCAGCCCCAGCCAAGAAGAAACAATGATCAGGACCACTATGGTAGGTCTGGTGGATATAACAATGGCATGGAAGGGAGAGGTAATTCAAGAGGGAATTACCAAGGAAATTCCAGAGGCAACTATCAGGGTAATCCAAGGGGGAATTACCAGCCCGGGAATCAGGATTATAGAAATAATCCAAGAACAGACCAAGGGCGAGGACCCAATGGTGAAGAACTATGTTACTATTGTAATCAGCCAGGACATCGCAGGGCAACCTGTTCATTCTGGATAAGACACCAGAATGAGATGAGAGCTCCTGTGAATGAGGGCCCAGTGGTGGCAGCTCACATGGTTAGGCCATGTGTTGTACCAGAAGTAAGTACAATGATAGTAACAAGAAGTAAAGCCAAACTAATACCTCCAGTAGTAGAGGAAGAAGATGATAATGAAGGTGGCAATGATATGCCTGAAGATGAAGAGACTTGGAGAGATGAGAAGGAACTGCACAAAGAAGTGGCAGATACCATAAGGGAAATGCAGAAGAGTACTGATATTCCTGTGGCAGATTCCTCTGATTCTGATGAAGAAGAAGAAGAAGGGAGTGAGGAAGAAAGGAAGAAAGAAGATGCAGACATGCAAAGTAATGAAGAGACTTTGGCTGAAGTAATATGCCAGACCAAAGCAGAAATTACCATTGGACAGCTATTAGCTGTGGCACCTTATTGTAGGCACAGGCTGTATCAAGCAATCAATCGAATTGCCCAGGAGATAGGAAACACAACCTGAACAGCAAGGTGACCAGTTATAATGTGAAGCCGGAAGGGCGAGAAACAGTCATGGACTTTGATGATTCTATGCCAGTAATCCAATTGAGAATTGGAAGCACAGAACTAACTGATGTACTGATAGATGGAGGCTCTAGAGTAAATATCATGACAGACCAATTAAGGAAGAAGCTTGGTCTAAGTAACATGAAACCAGCCCCATTTACAGTAACAATGGCAGATCAAAGAAGTGTACAGCCATTGGGATTGATAAGAGGAGTTAAGATACAGATACAGAAGATGATCTTTATGATCACAGTAACTGTGTTGAAGATGGATGAAGTCATGGAGGCTTACTCCTTATTATTGGGACGTCCGTGGCTGAAACAGGCCAGGGTATTCCATGACTGGAATTCTCAGTTACTAACCGTGCATAATGGGATACACGAGATACAAATTACCACAAAGAAATCTAGTAGATTACCTGCTACAAGAAGACCTCGAGGAGTCAGAGAGTATGACTGGAAAGGAGGACTGGATGAGGAGCAGGAAGCTACCCTATTTGCTGCACACCCAGAGTGGGAGCAGGTTGCAGAGATGCGGCTGGAAAGCCTAAGTTGTTTAAGAGGTATCTGCTGTGGTGTAGTGACAGCAACACCAACTGAAGAGGAAACCAGCAGTTACCCATCACATTTCTATGAGGAAAGAGAAGGAGAAATGGAAATCCTAGAGGAACCAGCCACTGTGAGCTTACAGGATGAAGTGGTGACTGGTTGGACAATCACAGCTGATGAGCAGGTGAGGGAAGTGAATGTGGGAACTAAAGAGGAACCGAGGATGGTGAAAGTAGGAGCTGATTTGGAGCCGGAATTCTTTGAAGAAGCTAAAAGCTTGTTCATCAAATACAGAGATGTATTTGCTTGGAGCTATGAGGATCTAAAAGGAATACCACCTGAAGTCTGTCAGCATAAGATTGAACTGGAACCAGGGTCAGTACCAATCAAGCAGGCGAGGTACAGAATGAATCCCAACTACGCACAGAAGGTTGGAGAAGAGATAAAGAAGTTGGCTGAGGCTAAGTTTATATACCCAATAGAGTATACAACTTGGTTGTCACCCATTGTTATAGTTCCCAAGAAGAATGGTAAACTAAGAGTATGTGTGAACTACAAGAAGCTAAATGCTTGTACGAAGAAAGATCATTTTCCTTTGCCATTCACAGAAGCAGTATTGGACACTGTGGCAGGCCATGAGATGTACTCATTCATGGATGGGTTCAGTGGTTATAATCAAGTGCAAGTGGCAGAAGAAGACCAAGGAAAAACAGCTTTCATCACAGACTGGGGTGCTTATGCATACAAAGTCATGCCCTTTGGACTTTGTAATGCACCAGCAACCTTTCAGAGAGTAATAAGTGAATCTTTTCATGAGTATCTGGATGATTTCATGCAGGTGTTCTTGGATGATTTCAGTGTGTACAGCTCTAAGAATGAGCACTTGCATAAATTGGAGTTATGTCTGGCCAGATGCAGGATGAGAGGTCTGGGCCTGAATCCAGAGAAGTGTACTTTCTGTGTGAACTCAGGGGTGCTTCTGGGACACATTGTGTGTAAGAGGGGACTTCTTGTGGATCCCAGGAAGACAGAGGCCATTAAAGCCTCTCCACCACCAGTGAATGTTAAGAGTCTAAGGAGATTCCTTGGGCAAACCAGTTATTACAGAAGATTTGTCAAAAGGTATGCACAAATAGCAGCACCATTGAGCAAGCTACTGAAGAAAGATGCAGTGTTTGCCTGGACAGCTGAATGTCAACAGGCGTTTGAGGAACTTACACTGTCAGTAACAACTACACCTGTGCTGATTAACCCTCACTGGCATGTAGTATTTCATGTTCACTGCGATGCATCAGGAGAAGCGTTGGGAGCGGTGTTAGCCCAGAATGTTACAGGAAATATAGATTCACCTGTGTACTATGCTAGCCGGTTGATGAACAGTGCTGAAAGGAACTATAGCACAACGGAAAGAGAAGCATTGGCAATGATCTATGCAGTGAAGAAATTCAGGCATTACCTGTTGGGCAAGAAGTTTATGTTCTATGTGGATCACCAGGCTCTGATATACCTGGTAAATAAACCTCTGATAAGCGGAAGAATAGCAAGATGGTTGATAATCTTGCACGAGTTTGAGTTCGAGGTTGTTTACAAGCCTGGGAGACTGCATCTTGTGGCGGATCACTTGTCACGGTTATCAACAGGAGAACCAGCCACAGGAATAGATGATCAATTACCAGATGCGAGTCTATTTGAAGTGGAGGTGCTGGGAAGTGCAGATGACTGGTTAGATTGGCAGTGGCCAATCAGATACTACCTTGCTCATGGTCAGTGCCCACCTAGTTATGGTAAGGAGCAGAGGAAGAGAATCGCTATCAAAGCTTTACCTTATACTATGGTAGGAAGCAGAATGTATAAGCTAGGACCTGATGGAGTACTAAAACGATGCTTGTACCACCATGAAGTAAATAAAGTTTTGGAGGAAGTTCATAAAGGAGTGGCTGGAGGTCATTTTGGAGAAGAGACTACCAGTAGGAAGATACTACTCGCAGGTTACTGGTGGCCTACTTTGTTCAAAGATGTACACGAGTATTGTCAGAGTTGTGATGAATGTCAGAGGCTAGGACCTTTGCAGAGATCTGGAAGGATGGCCTTGCATCCTACAATGCCTACGGAACCATTTCAGAAATGGGGACTAGACTTTGTTGGACCAATCAACCCACCAGCCAAGAATACACGGAACAGGTACATAATTACAGCCACTGATTATACTACGAAGTGGGTGGAAGCTAAAGCTTTGAGGGACAACACAGCCAAGTCCACAGCAAGGTTCCTGTACGAGAACATACTTACACGATTTGGCTGTCCCTTAGAATTTATCAGTGATCAGGGAAGTCACTTCATGAATGAGACCATTGAGTTGTTGACTAAAGAGTTCATGATTGTGCATAGAAAAAGTACAACATATTACCCACAGGGTAATGGGCAGGCAGAGGCTACCAACAAAATACTATGTACTATCTTGGCTAAGATAGTCAATGCAAACAGAACGGATTGGGATACAAAGCTGCTGACAGCTTTGTGGTCATACAGGACTTCATATAAAGTCACCACTAAGTATACACCATTCCAATTAGTTTATGGTATGGAAGCCTTACTTCCAGTGGAATTCCTGTTACCTACCATGAGAACGGAGTGGGGAAAGAGAATGGAATTGCAAGATTCCATTAAGGTCAGGAAACATGAATTATATCATGTGGAAGAAGTACGTGCTGATGCAGCTGATAATATGACCAGAATTCAGATGAAGAGAAAGGAACAGTTTGATGAAGGCAAGTTAAAGACTTTTAAGACGGGGGATTTGGTTCTATGGTTGCAGAAGAAAGGAAAGATTAAAGCTTCTAAGCTTAAATCACCATGGAAAGGACCTTATGTCATACAAAAGATGTATGATAACAACACCGCCATGTTACAAACCATTAACAAAGAAATGCTGGGAAGAGTCAATGCCAATAAGTTAAAGGGATACAGTGGTATCCATGACAAACCCTTGCAGCATGACTTGCATGTTGAAACGCAAGAGCAGTCGCGGGCTGCACCAGTGTTACGAACGGAGTATGGAGCACTTGTCGCTAGGCCGAGCATATATGACCAGGGCGGGCAAAACAAGCGTGACACAGCCTATCACAGCCCATCACGACGTGACACAGCCTATCACAGCCCATCAAGGCGAAACACAGCCTATCACAGCCCAGCACGGCGCAACACAGCCTATCACAACCTACCACAGCGTGTCACAGCCTATCACAGCTTACCACAGTGCATCACAGCCTATCACAGCGTACCACAGTATGACACAGCCTGACACAGCTCAACACAGCCTACTAGGATTACACGATCCATAGAATCAGTGACAGGTGGGCGCACAATAACTTCAGGAAAATGGCTGACGGAAGAAAAGACGGAAACCAGTTTAAAAATAGACACGTGGAAGTCAGGGCGCGACACACAGCCGAGAAGGAAGTGCAAGAACAGGTGTCATAAAGAAAGAGGACAAGAACGGCCGTCAAAATGGATGAAAGGCGGGCCCATTAATGAATACGGAAAAAAGGGAACGGAACAAACGGCAAGTACAGAAAAGCGAAATTCTTGCCACATGTGTGATCCTAGTGGACTATCCAGCAGGGAAAGTCCACTAAAGAAAATGAAATCTAAAATCAAGTCACAGTGGTTACAGCCAATAGAAAGCCAGAGAAAGGATCAAGAAATTGGAGGGAAATTAAGCGCAAGAGGCGGCGTCGTTCTGAGTAACGGGCGTCTCGACAGGACAGACCATCAATGCTATAGCTTGAAAACTATGGAGGAACTAACAGACTATACGCTTGCAATACTACTTACGCAGTGGCATAGGGACGAAACAACAGAGCGGATCTTTTCTCTTGAGCGATGCTTGCAAGCCCCACAAGCTTACAAGAAATTACCCATAGCTTTTTGTGGCAACCATACGTTTATGCTTTGTGCACTACAGGCATTTCTTCAGTTGTTATAGCCAAAACATTTCTGTGAGTCTAGAATGAAGAGAGTGAGAGGAATGGAGGAAATCAGGGTGAAGAGCACCACAATTCTGCAGAAACAAACGATTGCTACCCCACAGGCGATACAGATACTGAAGGAGCTGAGATTGCAAGGATTGCAAAGCATAGATTGGACATTACACCATAGACAGTACATGTTACAATTTTTGCAGAACTTTGAGCCAAGGACAGGAACAACAACGGTGAAGGGAGTTGAATTAGTAATTACTACCCTATACCTCCAGCAATTGTTTCGATTGCCAGCAGGTCAGGTGCATGTGGAGGAACACAGGGCAAGACTGCAAATAGGGGACTTATTCCAAGAAGGGAGTTTCTTTAAAACTCAGGGTTATGCTTGTACAAAGGCTGTGTACCCAGAGCTAAAGGAGATAGGCCAGGTATTGAACGTTCTGATTGCCATGAAACAGAACCAACAGTATTTGAGCAGATCCTTCACGGAGGAAATACTCAAAGCCCTGAAAGGACAAGAGGTAGAATGGGCGGACATAATGTACAACGCACTGGTAGAGGAGATGAAAAGATTACAAGGTACTACCGCAAAGTCTCCTATCATAGTGTCTGGCCCAATCATTGCTCAAATAATTCTTGATTCTGGCATACTTGATGCGCAAGAAAGAAAGGAGATGAGAGTGTTTGAGCCAGAAACCACTGCAATGGAAGAGCAAGGCTCTTCACACAGTAAGGGTGGACTAGCAGGGCAACCCGAGACTAAGAGGCAGAGACGGGGAAAGACTATACTGGCGGATCCACTGGCTTCACGGATTCCGCATGATAATGTTTCCCAAGCTCATGTGCAGGAAGGGGCACAGCAGCACAGAGAACTGCTATTACTGGAAGCAGGACCTTCAAAGAGGGAGGAGGAAGTTACTTCAGTATCACAACCATCACAGCCAGCTGATCGGCTTGTCACAAGGTTACAAGTTGTCCATGTAGGCTCAACCAGAAATAATTGATTTGGAAAGAGAAGGGTTAGATATTCCAACTACAGAACAGATAGTGGCAGAAATTGAGAAGGGGGACCTTCTCTATGAATATTCTGGTCTGGTCAAGGAGACAGAGATTCCAGAGGTGCAACAGTTGCCCAAGGGAAATCCTGAGGTGCATATAATACACACACCTGTGTCGGAGGTACCACAGGCAGAAGGTCATGACACTGTAGCACCGGTGGGACAATGGCCTGAGTGGTTTGTGAGACATCACACTGTTGAGGATCAGGAGGAACAGCAGCAACCTCACCATGATGACCCTCAACAGGCAATGCTGATGAGTTCCATAGGCATGACACTTAATTTGTTGGGGACTTATGTCAAATCCCATGTTCCAACTACCCAATTGACAGCCTTGAGAGAAGAACTCGGGAAGGAGTTTGAGGCTCGACTAGCCACTGAGTGTGCAAACAAGGTCGATGAAGAGGTCACTCTAAAAATGCAGCAGGACTTGGAAAATACAGAAGCGGCTTTGCAATTGGCCAAGGAACAATTGATTGAGGCAGGCCTCGCGCAAGACCAGTTGCACGAAGCACATAAGCAACAGCTATACCAAATGCAGGTGCAGCATGAAAGCAAGTTGCAAGAAGTGAATACACTACATACGGAGTTGCAGACAGTGCATGACAGGATGGCCATACAATGTGCTACATTCACAACTATGCTTGACCAATCTACAAAAGAAATAAACAGTCAAGCGGAAAAATGTACGAAGGCAGAAGAAGAGAATGTTGAGCAAATGAAACTCATTGTCGATATGAAGAATACAATCTGTCGCAATGAGGATACTTTCAAGCGATACAAGCAGGTTGAAGCTGATCAAGAGAAGCACATCGTGGAGTTGCAACAAACGCTCATGGCCAATAGAAATGAAATCACGGTCACTAACAAGGCTTGGAAGGAAGCTAATAATCTACTTGCTGCCTATGCGAATTTAGTTGAACCTCATGCGAAGCGCATGGAGGCCTTACAACAGCAGTTAGAAGTGTACAAACTAAGAGAGGAGCACTCTCTCAGAGGAACCACAAGCAACTTGGTGGATAACAGCCTTATGCAGGTCTGGTTAGCACAAGGGCCAGTGGAGGGCAAAGCACCACGAAAGCTCACCCAAAGCGAGATGAATGAGCTCAGACTGCAAGTGCAGAACATTGCCACAACTACTATAGACAATGTCTATAGTAGGATAGCAGAGTTACAGGAGGATGTAGACGGACTGCAGTCTCAAGTGGAGGACCTCACTTCAAACATAGACAAAAAAGTCTATATCCCTCAGGAACAGCTAATGGCTTCTTATTTACAAGCCAGAACTTTGGCTTTTCAGTCTTCACAGGAGGTGCAAGACATGCCAATGATACAAGAGCCAGTACCACCAACACCACAACAAGTCACTGTACCAGTAGCTGAACCTGTTGTTACTACAACCACACCGCAGACACCACAGCCTGAGGTATGGGGCAATGCTGTTTTTAACCCACCTAAAACTCCAGCTGCAAGGGAGTACAGTAGGGCTATGATTATGCCCTTCAACCAAATTCCCATCATGTTGGATTTGGCTTGGAAAGAATTTAGTCCTCCGCAGTCATTCGCACATTACTACCAAATCATGCGCATTTGGCTGCCAGTGGCAACTAGGACTAAAGTTCTTCCGAACAATCGACCAATTGAGGATCATCACTTTGCACAGTACTGGCATGAGGCAGGTACCATGTTGAGGGAATTAATTGCTTTCCAGGTTGTACATGGATTCATTTATACCAAGACCAAGGAGGTAGCAAGTATTGTCATGGGATGCGGGTTATACTACGCTGCTTGTTTTCTGGTACGTTATCACATTGAGCAACAAAAGATGCAAGCGCGCTTTCTGAGTTATTCCAGTGGGGATCATTGGATCTTACCTTCAGTGCCACCTCATATGTATCTATATGAGGCAAAAGTTATGATGCAAAAGGATTCTCAAATTCGTTCATGGTTTCAAGCGGCCTGGAACAATTTGTCAACACAGAAATTGGGCATTGATGATATTTTCTATAAGGGACATGTGGCATGGAAATACTTGCACGCTGCACAAGTAATTGGTACCCCACTCACCTGGACAGACAAGGAGCTCAGTGTCTACACCAATTTTGTTGTTCAGCGGGTACACCAAGTTGTAAAATATAAACTTCCAGACATGGTAGGACAACATTGTATGCCCCAGAGGATTCCACAAAAAGTTCGAAAATTAAAACACCTGAGAGGCGATGAGGATTCTGATACAACTGTTTCTTCACCGAATTCTTTTGACATGGGAGAAGACTATGCAATTCAGATGGCAGAGAAGAAGCGACGGGGGTCTCCTATGCCTGAAAGGTTACCTCGATATCAGGCTCCAGAGGGACTCAATTATCCAGGTAGTGTTCAAACATCTCCGTCAACCAGAGACAGACCTCGGGCTCGTACACACAGTCCGCCACGAAACTCTCAACGTCAGAAAGGTGCTCACTCACAAAGGTTTGCTAATCGCAATCAGTAAACCGTGAGGACACGGCTTTTTGAGAGGGGAAGGGGTAATGTTAGAGGACTGTCTGGGACTTAGACACTTATACGGGATCTGTAGGGTACCCTTAATTTTTGCACAGACTGAGACCAACAGGAGCCTTAGGGGTGACAGCAGCGCACTGTAGAGGGGGGTTACACAGCCCGTCACAGCCAACATAACCCGTCACAGTCGTCACAGCCGACACAGCCAACACAGCCCATCACAGCCGTCACAGTAGTCACAGCCGACACAGCCAGACACAGTCAGTACAGCTCGTCACAGCCGACACAGCCATCACAGCCAACACAGCCCGTCACAGCCGACACAGCCACACAGCTAGTCACAGCCCGTCACAACCGACACAGCCACACAGCCAGTCACAGCCCGACACAGCCAAACACAGTCGCACAGCCAATCACAGCCCGTCACAGTTTCACACAGCCAGTCACAGCTTGACACAGCTGTCACGATCATAGGGAACGGAGAGCAGGACAGGGAACGACTGTGGGGAACAACACCTGCAAATGGAACATGTTAGTTCACGGACGACGGTTAGTGAGGGAAACGGTTAGAGCCACGGGTAGGAAGATAAAGGGAGAAGCAAGGATTGAGTAGGGGGCTTTTTGGGGGATGATTCTTGGAAGCACGTCAGGAGAGAGAGAGGATCGGGTGGAGAGTAAGAACAGAAGCAAAGATGGAGAGCACGGTGAAGGAGGAGAGATGATTAGTAGATGCTTGTTATATGCAAAACTGTAGTGATATTGTAGAGCAGATTAGAGACACAATGGCTTCGGCCTGATACCTGATAAATCATAATCTGATACTTATACGATACAACCACACTGTGTAGAGAGACCTGAGTGAAGCTGTGGAATGAATGGATGGGTTGATGGAATCCGATAAATTGATGAAGCAAACTGGTACTTAATTATCAATGGTAAGGTAGCTAACATGAATGCCAAAAAGGAAACAAAGAGGAAACACCCCCATGATACACTAGCTGTAGGTCATGACTGATTGTTCTGCGCGGGCTGAGTACTTAGAGATTTCCAACTCTTCTATCTTGGAGTTTCCGCCTCGGATAGCGAAGGGATGGGTGAGTAAAAGCCGCGCGACAAGAGTCTGCTCCTCTGTGAGCCTATACACATTTATCTACTGCCATAAAGCATCCATGCGTTTCGCATGAGGTTCAACCAAACTCGCATAGGCAGCAGCCAGATTATTGGCTTCCTTCCAAGCCTTGTTAGCCACAGAGAGTTCATTTCTATTTACGATGAGCGTTTGTTGCAACTCAAGGATGTACCTCTCTTGGTCAGCTTCAACCTGCCTGTATTGCTTGAAAGTATTCTCATTGCGACAGATTGTATTCTTCATATCGACAATGAGTTTCACTTGCTCAACATTCTCTGCCTCTGCCTTCGTGCATCTTTCCGCTTGACTGTTTATTTCTATTGTAGCTTGGTCAAGCGTACTTGTGAGTGTAGCACATTGTATGGCCATCCTGTCATGCACTGTCTGCAACTCCGTATGTAGTGCATTCACTTCTTGCAACTTGCTTTCATGCTTCACCTGCATTTGGTATAGCTGTTGATTATGTGCTTTGTGCAACTGGTCCTGCGCGAGGCCTGCCTCAATCAATTGTTCCTTGGCCAATTGCAAAGCAGCTTTTGTACTCTCTAAGTCTTGCTGTATCTTGAGAGTGACCTCCTCATCGACCTTGTTTGCACACTCAGTGGCAAGTCGAGCCTCAAACTCCTTCCTGAGTTCCTCCCTCAAAGCTGCCAATTGGGTAGTTGGAACATGGGATTTCACATAAGTGCCCAACAAATTAAGTGTCCTGCTTATGGAACTCATAAGCATGGCCTGTTGAGGGTCATCATGGTGAGCTTGCTGCTGTTCTCCCTGATCCTCAACAGTGTGATGCCTCACGAACCATTCAGGCCATTGCCCCACCAGATTTTCTTCCTGAACCACTTCATCCGTCACATGTGCTGCAGTGTCTTGACATTCTACCTGTGGTACCTCCGTCACAGGTGTGTGTATTATATGCACCGCAGGGTTTCCCCCGGACAACCGCTGCACCTCCGGAATCACTGTTTCCCTGACCAGACCAAAATTTTCATAGAGAAGGTCCCCCTTCTCAATTTCTGCCACCACCTGTTCTGTAGTGGGGATATCTAACCCTTCTTTCTCCAAATCAATTATTTCTGGTGGAACTGCATAGACAACTTGTGGTAACTCTGTGACAAGCCGATCATCTGGCTGTGATGGCTGTGATACTGAAGTAACTTCCTCTTCCCTCTCTGAAGGCCCTGCTTCCAATAATAGCAGCTCTCTGTGTTGCTGTGCCCCTTCCTGCACAAGAGCTTGGGAAACATTATCATGCGGTTTCCGTGAAGCCAGTGGATCCGCCACTACAGTCTTTCCCCGCCTCTGTCTCTTAGACTGGGGTTGCCTTGCCAGTCCACCCTCACTGTGTGAAGAGCCTTGCTCTTCCATTGCAGTGGTTTCAGTCTCAAATACTCCCATCTCCTTTCTTTCCCGAGCATCAAGTATGCAAGAATCAAGAATTATTTGAGCAATGATTGGGCCAGACACTATGATAGGAGACTTTGCGGCAGTGCCCTGTAATCTTTTCATCTCCTCTACCAGTGCATTGTACATTATGTCCGCCCATGCTACCTCTTCTCCTCTCAGGGCTTTGAGTATTTCCTCTGTGAAGGATCTGCTCAAATACTGTTGGTTCTGTTTCATGGCAAACAGAACGTTCAATACATGGCCTACCTCCCTTAGCCCTGGGTAGATGGCCTTGGTACAAGCATAACTGTTAGAGGACTGTAGGGGACTTAGACACTTATACGGGATCTGTAGGGTACCCTTAATTTTTGCACAGACTGAGACAAACAGGAACCTTAGGGGTGACAGCAGCGCACTGTAGAGGGGGGTTACATAGCCCACACAGCCGTCACAGCCCACACAGCCCGTCACAGTCGTCACAGCCCACGCAGCCCACACAGCCCGTCACAGTCGTCACAGCCCACACAGCCCACACAGCCCGTCACAGTCGTCACAGCAGACACAGCCCACACAGCCAGTCACAGCCCGGCACAGCCACACAGCCAGTCACAGCCCGACACAGCCAAACACAGCCAGTCACCGCTTGACACAGCTGTCACGATAATAGGGAACAAAGAGTAGGACAGGGAACGACTGTGGGGAACAACACCTGTGAAGGGAACATGTTAGTTCACATACGACGGTTAGAGAGGGAAACGGTTAGAACCGCGGATAGGAGGATAAAGGGAAAAACGGGGAATGAAGAAGGGGATCATTATTCGGGGAGGACTTCGGAGTCAGGCGGGAGCGGAGATCGGAGAGCACGATGAAGGAGAAAAGAGGATTAGTAGATGCTTGTTATATGCAAAGCTATAGTGATATAGGAAAGAAGAATAGAGACATAATGGCTTCGGCCTGATACCTGATAAATCATAATCTGATACTTATACGATACAATCACACTGTGTAGAGAGATCTGAGTGAAGCTGTGGATTGAATGGAGGAGTTAAGGAAACCGATAAATTGATGAAGCAAACTGATACTTAATTATCAATGGTAAGGTAGCTAAGATGAATGCGGAAAAGGAAACAAATAGGAAACACCCCCATGATACACTAGCTGTAGGTCATGACTGATTGTTCTGCGCGGGCTGAGTACTTAGAGATTTCCAACTCTTCTATCTTGGAGTTTCCGCCTCGGATAGCGAAGGGATGGGTGAGTAAAAGCCGCGCGACAATAACCCTGAGTTTTAAAGAAACTCCCTTCTTGGAATAAGTCCCCTATTTGCAGTCTTGCCCTGTGCTCCTCCACATGCACCTGACCTGATGGCAATTCAAACAATTGTTGTAGGTATAGGGGAGTAATTTCTAATTCAACTCCCTTCACCGTTGTTGCTCCTGTCCTAGGCTCAAAGTTCTGCAAGAATTGTAACATGTACTGTCTATGGTGCAATGTCCAATCTTTGCTTTGCAATCCTTCCAATCGCAGCTCCTTCAGTAACTTTACCGCCTGTGGAGTAGCAATCGTTTGTTTCTGCAGGATTGTGGTGCTCTTCACCCTGATTTCTTCCATTCCTCTCACTCTCTTCATTCTAGACCCACAGAAAGGTTTTGGCTGTAACAATTGCAGAAATGCCTGCAGGGCACAAAGCATAAACGTATGGTTGCCACAAAATGCTATGGGTAATTTCTTGTAAGCCTGCGGGGCTTGCAAGCATCGATTAAGAGAAAAGATCCGCTCTGTTCTTCCGTCCCTATGCCACTGCGTAAGTAATATTGCGAGCGTATAGTCTGTTAGTTCCTCCATAGCTTCAAAGCTATAGCATTGATGGTTTGTCCCGTCGAGACGCCCATTACTTGGAACGACGCCGACTCTTGCGCTTAAAATCCCTCCAATTTCTTGATCCTACTTCTGGCTTATGATTGGCTGTAACCATTGTGACTGGATTTTAGATTTAATTTTCTTTAGTGGACTTTTCCTGCTGGACTGTCCACTAGGATAACACATGTGACAAGAATTTCACTTTTCTGTACTTGTCGTTTGTTCCGTTGCCCTTTTTCCGTATTCATTAATGGGCCCGCCATTCATCCAAATTGACGTGCTAAGTAAGTACTTTGACGGCCATTCTTGTCCTCTTTCTTGATGACACCTGTTCTTGCACTTCCTTCTCAGCTGTGTGTCGCGCCCTGACTTCCACGTGTCCATTTCTAAACTGGCTTCCGTCCTTTCTTCCGCCGGCCATTTTCCTGAAGTTATCCTGCGTCCACCAGTCACTGATTCTATGGATTGTGTAACCCTAGTAGGCTGTGTTGAGCTGTGACAGACTGTGTCATACTGTGGTACGCTGTGATAGGCTGTGTTGCACTGTGGTAAGCTGTGATAGGCTGTGACACGCTGTGGTAGGTTGTGATAGGCTGTGTTGCGCCGTGCTGGGCTGTGATAGGCTGTGTTGCGCCATGCGGGGGTGTGATATGCTGTGTCGCGCCGTGCTGGGCTGTGATAGGCTGTGTTGCGCCGTGCTGGGCTGTGATATGTTGTGTCGCGCCTTGATGGGCTGTGTGATAGGTTGTGTCGCGCTTGTTCTGCCCGCCCTGGTCATATATGCTCGGCCTAGCGACAAGTGCTCCATACTCCATTGGTATCACTGGCGCAGCCTGTGACTGCTTTTGCGTTTCAACATGCAAATCATGCTGCAATGGTTTGTCATGGATACCACTGTACCCCTTCAACTTATTGGCATTGACTCTTCCCAACATCTCTTTGTTAATGGTTTGTAACATGGCGGTGTTGTTATCATACATCTTCTGTATGACATAAGGTCATTTCCATGGTGATTTAAGCTTAGAAGCTTTAATCTTCCCCTTCTTCTGCAACCAGAGAACCAAATCTCCTGTATTAAAAGTCTTTATCTTGCCTTCATCAAACTGTTCCTTTCTCTTCGTCTGAATTCTGGTCATGTTATCAGCTGCATCAGCACATACTTCTTCCACATGGTATAATTCATGTTTCCTGACCTTAATTGAATCTTGCAATTCCATTCTCTTTCCCCATTCCGTTCTCATGGTAGGTAACAGGAATTCCACTGGAAGTAAAGCTTCCATACCATAAACTAATTGGAATGGTGTATACTTAGTGGTGACTTTATATGAAGTCTTGTATGACCACAAAGCTGTCAGCAGCTTTGTATCCCAATCCGTTATGTTTGCATTGACTATCTTAGCCAAGATAGTACATAGTATTTTGTTGGTAGCCTCTGCCTACCCATTAACCTGTGGGTAATATGTTGTACTCTTCCTATGCACAATCATGAACTCTTTAGTCAATAATTCAATGGTCTCATTAATGAAGTGACTTCCCTGATCACTGATAAATTCCAAGGGACAGCCAAATCGTGTAAGTATGTTCTCATACAGGAACCTTGCTGTGGACTTGGCTGTGTTGTCCCTCAAAGCTTTAGCTTCCACCCACTTCGTAGTATAATCAGTGGTTGTAATTATGTACCTGTTCTGTGTATTCTTGGCTGGTGGGTTAATTGGTCCAACAAAGTCTAGTCCCCATTTCTGAAATGGTTCCGTAGGCATCTTTCTTCAGAAGTTTGCTCAATGGTGCTGCTATCTGTGCGTACCTTTTGACAAATCTTCTGTAATAGCTGGTTTGTCCAAGGAATCTCCTTAGACTCTTAACATTCACTGGTGGTAGAGAGGCTTTAATGGCCTCTGTTTTCCTGGGATCCACAAGAAGTCCCCTCTTACACACAATGTGTCCCAGAAGCACCCCTGAGTTCACACAGAAAGTACACTTCTCTGGATTCAGGCCCAGACCTCTCATCCTGCATCTGGACAGACATAACTCCAATTTATGCAAGTGCTCATTCTTAGAGCTGTACACACTTAAATCATCCAAGAACACCTGCATGAAATCATCCAGATACTCATGAAAAGATTCACTTATCACTCTCTGAAAGGTTGCTGGTGCATTACAAAGACCAAAAGGCATAACTTTGTATGCATAAGCACCCCAGTCTGTGATGAAAGCTGTCTTTCCTTGGTCTTCTTCTGCCACTTGCACTTGATTATAACCACTGAAGCCATCCATGAATGAGTACATCTCATGGCCTGCCACAGTGTCCAATACTGCTTCTGTGAATGGCAAAGGGAAAGGATCTTTCTTTGTACAAGCATTCAGCTTCCTGTAGTTCCCACAAACTCTTAGTTTACCAACCAAGTTGTATACTCTATTGGGTATATAAACTTAGCCTCAGCCAACTTCTTGATCTCTTCTCCAATCTTCTGTGCATAGTTGGGATTCATTCAGTACCTTGCCTGCTTGATTGGTACTGATCCTGGTTCCAGTTCAATCTTATGCTGACAGATTTCAAGTGGTATCCCTTTTAGATCCTTATAGCTCCAAGCAAATACATCTCTGTATTTGATGAACAAACTCTTAGCTTCCTCAAAGAATTCTGGCTCCAATTCAGCTCCTACCTTCACCATCCTCGGTTCCTCTTCAGTTCCCACATTCACTTCTCTCACCTGCTCATCAGCTGTGATTGTCCAACCAGTTACCACTTCATCCTATAAACTCACAGTGGCTGGTTCCTCTAGGATTTCCATTTCTCCTTCTCTTTCTTCATAGAAATGTGGTGGGTAACTGCTTGTTTCACCTTCAATTGGTGTTGCTGTCACCACACCACAACAGATACCTCTTAAACAACTTAGGCCTTCCAGCTGCATCTCTGCAACTTGCTCCCACTCTGGATGTGCAGCGAACAGGGTAGCTTCCTGCTCCTCATCAAGTCCTCCCCTCCAGTCATACTCCCTGACCCCTTGAGGTCTTCTCGTAGCAGGTAATCTACTAGATTTCTTAGTGGTAATTTGTATCTTGTGCATCCCATCATGCACTGTTAGTAACTGGGAATTCCTGTCATGGAATACCTTGGCCTGTTTCAGCCACGGACGTCCCAACAATAAGGAGTAAGCTTCCATGACTTCATCCATTTTCAACACAGTTAATGTGATCATAAAGATCATCTTTTGAATCTGTATCTTAACTCCTATTATCAATCCCAATGGCTGTACACTTCTTTGATCTGCCATTGTTATTGTAAATGGGGCTGGTTTCATGTTACTTAGACCAAGCTTCTTTCTTAATTGGTCTGTCATGATATTCACTCCAGAGCCTCCATCTATCAGTACATCAGTTAGTTCTGTGCTTCCAATTCTCAATTGGATTACTGGCATAGAATCATCAAAGTCCATGACTGTTTCTCGCCCTTCCAGCTTCACATTATAACTGGTCACCTTGTTGTTCAGGTCTGTGTTTCCTATCTCCTGGGCAATTCGATTGATTGCTTGATACAACTGTGTCTACAATAAGGTGCCACAGCCAATAGCTGTCCAATGGTAATCTCCGCTTTGGTCTGGCATATTACTTCAGCCAAAGTCCCTTCATTACTTTGCATGTCTGCAGCTTCTTTCTTCCTTTCATCCTCACTCACTTATTCTTCTCCATCAGAATCAGAGGAATCTGCCAAAGGAATATCAGTACTCTTCTGCATTTCCCTTATGGTATCCGCCACTTCCTTGTGCAGTTCCTTCTCATCTCTCCAAGCCTCATCATCTTCAGGCATATCACTGCCACCTTCATTATCATCACCTTCCTAAACTACTGGAGGTATTAGTTTGGCTTTGCTTCTTGTTACTATCATTGTACTTACTTCTGGTACAACACATGGCCTAACCATGTGAGCTGCCACCACTGGGCCCTCATTCACAGGAGCTCTCATCTCATTTTGGTGTCTAATCCAGAATGAACAGGCTGCCTTGCGATGTCCTGCCTGATTACAATAGTAACACAGTTCTTCACCATTGAGTCCTCGCCCTTGGTCTGCTCTAGGATTATTTCTGTAATCTTGATTCCCTGGCTGGTAATTCCCCCTTGGATTACCCTGATAGTTGGCCCTGGAATTTCCTTGGTAATTCCCTCTTGGATTACCTCTCCCTTCCATACCATTGTTATAACCACCGGGCCTACCATAGTGGTCCTGATCATTGTTTCTTCTTGGCTGGGGCTGCACTTGATGCACCCTTACTTGCCCAGGTTCTCTAGCTGCTGTCCTTCTGTTGTAGTTACAATTCTCAGTAGAATGGTTATCCATCTTACAGATAGTACAGTGTTTCTCCTTCATGTGGCATTCAGTGGTGGTATGGCCTTCATTCTGGCACTTTGCACACCAAACACCCTTCCTCCAATGTGTTGGAGCCTCTGTGGCATACTTCTTCAAGATTTCTTCTAATCTTTTCTCATAGTTATCCCTCTTCAACTTCTCCTTTTTCTTACTCTTCCTTTTTAGTTCTTGCTCTTCTTCTTCATCTGACTCATCCTCAGAGTCCTCATCATCCCTTTTCTCTCTTCTGAGCATTCCCAATGGCTCAATTCTGTTTGCAGTTTCAAATGCCTCGTCCACTGTATTATGGGGTAACATATCCACTTTCTTTTGCAACTCTGGTCTTAGTCCACTCACAAACCAAGTCTTCTGTAAACCTGGTGCTGGTACAGCAGCCAGCTTTTTCATCATCAATTCCATCTTTTCCATATACTCCTCAATAGTTTCATGCTTCCTTTGCTTTAACTGTTGTAAACTTCCATACACTTCATCCTCAGTTTTACTTGTCCTGAACCTATTTCGGAATGCTGTATTCAAGCCATTCCAGGTTAGGAAATGATTATCAGGGAATCTTGCATACCATTCACTTGCTTTCTTGATAAGTGAACAAGGAAACAATCTCATCTTGGCATCATCGCCATTCTCATTGTTCACTATACACATGTGCTCAAATTGGCTAATGTGTACATCGGGATCCCCTTTTCCTGAATATATTGGAAAAGGTGGTTTTGCCCCTGTTGGTTGTAACGCCATCTGTGGCCCTACCTTCTGCCCACTGACAGGTGCTGGCACCCTTGCTGGTGCTGGTCCTTGAGGACCTGTTGTTGTTGTGGTGGATCTTCCACCAAGTGGTGGCCCTTGAGCACTCCCTGCTACTGGCCCCACGATATTCACAGTATTCCCAGCTCCAATTGCACTACTTCCCACACTCCCTGTCCCCCCATAGCCAGATCCAGGCAGCCCGCCTGATCCCCCTGAGCCGACACCTTTGTTGGCCTGTGATCCAAGTGCTCCACTTGATCCAGGTCCAACGGTTTGGGATGTCCTGGTCGTAGTCTCAACCTCAGCTGTTGGGTCTACTTCTTCATACTCTTCCTCTTCCAATTTCTTCTCTCTATTTTCATCCTCCAAGTTCTGCCCTTGGGTTTCTTCTTCACTCATGTAACTCAATTGCAATGGTGTTGGAGAGTCTGAACTCTCCGTTGGCTCTGCCACATCCTCTCCTCCTTCTTCACCTTCCGCTTCAGAAACAAGAGTTCCTGCTTTTGGTGTTCCATGCCAACTCTTATCAAAGATTTCTGTCAAATCTCTTATCCTGGGATGTACCTCAGATCTTTCACCTCGTGATTGATCTTCTTCCCGTACCAATTCCCTTAATCTTTCTTGCAAAGAAAAAGAAGGAGTGGCATCCAACTCTAGTTCTTCCGGTATGGGTGATGTACTCTCTGATCTTAATGGTGTGAGAGGTCCAGATGATTCCCCTATGTCTATTCCTCTCTCCCAAAGATATGGATAATTAGCTTTCAGATAGCTTTCTCTTTTTGCTGAATATCTCTGGCGTCTAGCTTCTCTTTCATCACTCATGTCCCATGTCTTTCATTTCTTTTAATGTGGCAATAACCAAAACTCTCTTCGGTAATATCTCTCGTATATGCCTGGGTTTTTTTCAAGCTTCAATGCATCCTTGGCTATACTAGAAGTCTCCATTACCATATAACCATATGGCAAACAAATCTGGAAAGCTGTTCTTGGTGTGAGTTTGATCCACAGAATATCCTTTGGAATCCAATTCTTTACCAGTACAAGCTCTTCATGCATATGAGTATAAACATTCACCTTTCTTTCCTCCCAGCCTTCAAACTCTACTCGCTTAATGGATAGCAATGCTATCACATAACCAGTGTTGGTAACCAACGTGCTCTTCCTCTACAGGCCACCTCATAAATCTTTATCACTCCTTTCTCCAGACCCCACTCAGGGTCAGCATCATGCACTCTCTTAAGAATGTTTTCTTTACAACCGTTTGGCAATTCCAAGAACCTCTGAAAGAATCGTTTGGACAATCTTTCCCTCTCAGTTTCACAAGGAATTTGATTCACATCAAATTCTTTAATTCTCCAACCACCATGATCCCACCAGATGCCTGTCACATCTGGTTGTTCATGACCCAGTTCCCCAGTATGGTCGCCAAATGTCGCGCGGCTTTTACTCACCCATCCCTTCGCTATCCGATGCGGGAACTCCAAGATAGAAGAGTTGGAAATCTCTAAGCACTCAGCCCGCTCAGAACAATCAGTCTTGACCTACAGCTAGTGTATCATGGGGGTGTTTCCTATTTGTTTTCCTTCCCGCATTCATGTTAGCTAGTTACCTTACTATTGGTATTTAAGTATCAGTTTGCTTCAGCAATCTATCGGATTCCATCAACTCATCCATTCATTCCACAGCTTCACTCATATCTCTCTACACAGTGTGAGTATGAAGTATGTATCAGATTAATATCTCTCAAGTATCAGGCTGAAGCCATGGTATCTCTATTCTGCTCTACATTACAACTCTACTTCTTGCATTCAGCAAGTATCAACAGATCGTTCTTCTCCTACTCCGTGCTCTCCCTCTTTCTGCTCAGAAATGCGCTCTCCGCTTCATTTCCAAGTTCTCATCCCCCCCCCGAAGTCCTTTTAGAAGTGATTCCCCAAGAAGTGATCCTTTTCCAGTCCTCGCTCCTGGCTTTATCTTCTTATCCGTGGTTCTAACCGTTTCCCTCATTAACCGTCATCCGTGAACTAACATGTTCCATTCGCAGATGTTGTTCCCCATAGTCGTTCCCTGTCCTGCTATCCGTTCCCTATGGGCGTGACAGCTGTGACGGGGGCTGCTATTTCATGAGCGGCATGAGCATGAGCGGCATGAGCATGAGCGGAAAAAAAAAAAGCATGAGCAGACCATTGTGAGTCCACGGAAATAGGGTTAGGAGGCACGGAAATAGGGTCATGTGAAGTTGGAATGTGGCACCAGTGGACTTAAAATGCAACATTTTATTGCAAATTTTGTGGCAAGCCACGTCTATACAAGTGTGTTCTAACTGTCATAGCCGGAATGGGCACTACTCTCCTACACCCTCCGAGGAACTTGCCCCACCTTCTTCCTCATCCCCCTCATCCCCCTCATCCTCCGAGCTCTGTGATGCATCAGTTCCACTATGCCTCTCAAAAATCCCGTCCTCTCCTTGGGGGACTGTCCACCTCACCTCCTGGGAATCTTCTGCGTCTTCTCCCCCACTTTCCTCAGCAGAATCCAACACAAATCTACGAGCCCGACGGGCTCTAATAGCTGCTGCCTCCTCCCTCATCTTCATTTTCTTGAGGCTTGCCTCGTCTAAAATCTGCTGTACACGACTACGTTCGGAACACCTCCTAATGGACACCGAAGCAAGCCGGGCAGCATAAGTAGGCAGGATGTACTCCCTTTCTGGACTAGGCATGAAATCTCCCCTGGCAAAAAAAGGCACGTTCCTCCTGCCCATGAACTCCGGTGTAGACGTCCCTCCGGCAGTACTTGGCATCCTACAGTAAGAACAAATCCACTTGAAGAATGTCAATACCAGCACAACCAGAAAGGGTTTTCAATGAAATAAGAGAGCGGAGGGAGGTGCCTCACAAAATCTGGAGGCAACTTACAATGCCACCACTCACTCGTAAACCGGGGGCTCCTCGGCCTCGATCCCAACTTCCTCCCCCTGCTCCTTCTCGGATTTTTCCTCATCCTCCGAGGATGCCTCTTCCTCTTTCGGCAGACGTTCAGCCGCTGCAAGTTCCGAGTTGTGGAGGGCAGTATCTGGCTCGAAGGCGAACACATGCCTGTCGGACAACGTCCCTGCCCACATTGAAGCACCTGAGGAACAAAGCGGGCGGTTAATAGCTTGCGGCATGCAATTGCAATGGGGCCAGGGGACAAACTGAGCACGTGAAGGCTTACCCGTGCCGCATGTGAGGTCCAGAATCCGCCCTTGGACATCCGAGCACGTCTCCATGAGGGTTTGGATGAAAGCAGGGCTTCGGGTCCGGCTGTACCGCCACGGTTTGCCTGTCTTTGTGTCCTTCGGCATACTAGAGTGGGGCACATAGTTGTAGAGGACATCGTAGGTTACAGGGTCCACAGCGGCATCAACAAGACGACCGTCGTTGCGGAATTTGAACGTAGACCCTCTCTTCACAAAGCAATATGCCTCAAACACCAATGTCTGCACATCCAACAAAGAAGGGATCAATTCCAGGGTCTACTTAACATACACCACAATATGAAGTGAATGCAATAGATTGATAACTTACACTTTGGCCCTCTGTTCGCAACCCCTGCGTACTGATGCAGAACCATTTTCTGAGGAGGACCGGGGTGACACTTTTCGGTGTCCACCTTGCCACCGCATTCTCTGTGGTCTTCCCTCTCGTGGCAAGGACAACCACACATCCACCGTCATCCAGAAGCATCCCCGCCAGCCCAAACCCGGCTTTCCAGTAGTCCTCAGTAAACCTGTTCCAGGTGGGCACACCATCCAGGCCCTCCAGCAGCTCCCCATCTGGAATGTCGAGGAGAATCATGTCGCAAGCTCTCTCCACCTCAACCCCCCCCCGAGTGCTCTTGCAATTCGTGCTCACAGCCGTGAAGAATTCCATCATGGCTTCAAAACCAGGGGTGTCTTTAGGCTCTGTACCGGCAGCCCTCTTCTTGGCTTTTCCCTTCTGCTCCGCCAGAGACTTGTTGTGTGCCACCTTCTTCGCCCTGGCAGCAGCGAGAGCGTCAAGGAAGCTCTCATTGACGCATTGGATGATGGTTGGAGGTTCTAGCTTTGGCCTGTGCGTAAACGTCACCGCCGAATACCGCCGTGTAGGCTCGCCCTCAAATGCCAACTTCTTGGCAGAGCCAGTCCCACTCCGAACTGACTTGGGAACCCGGACGACCGGTGACTGGGTAGGAGCAACAGCAGTCGCAGGACCTTGAACAAAATCGGCGTCGGAGTCACTCTCTTGGGTCCCCTCCTGCGCCTCCTCCGATGCCCCGATGGTTTTCTTCTTTTTGGGTGTTACTGCAGTCACCTGTTTCCTTGTCCTTTTCCTTTGACCTTTACTCTTCTCATGCAATTTCTCCTGAATTCCTGCCTGAGCAAGCTCTGCCGCTTTCCTGGAGTTCGCAAGCGCTTTTGCCTCTTTTGCACCCAACGGAGGCAGCGGAGCCCGGTTTCGTCGGAATTCAGCATCCAGCTTCAATTGAAACTCGGATGGGTCGAGCGAGCCGGGCGGAAGGTCCACATACCAAGGGCAATCACGCAAATGTTCCAGATGCCACTCCTTCACAATATCGTCAGATGTACATGGAGTCAGCCCCAGGGTTCCTCCATGCCAGGAAGAATGGTGGCTCGAAAGACAGATGACCTTTCTCCAAAAGCGAGAACTTACAGTACCTGCATTCATGAAAAACCCAATGAGGTCCGAAAATGGCTAACTCCCTGAACCGGCAATAGGGCCTACAACTGGAATATGGCGCCGAATTTCCACTTCAGGGCCACCAGTCTAGGGACTTAGCCCGAAATGGCTAAGTCCTGGACGGCAATACGGCCTGGAACTGGAAAACGGCGCCGAATTTCCACTTCCGGGCCAGCACCTAGGGACTTACACAAAAAATGGCTAAGTCCCTGGACGGCAATAGGGCCTAGAACTGGAATACGGCGCCGAATTTCCAGTTCCGGGCCAGCCACCCTAGGACTTAGACCGAAAATGGCTAAGTCCCTGGACGGCAATAGGCCTGGAACTGGAATATGGCGCCGAATTTCCACTTCAGGCCAGCCAGTCTAGGGACTTGGCCCGAAAATGGCTAAGTCCTGGACGGGCAATAGGGCCTAGAACTGGGAATACGGCGCCGAATTTCCAGTTCCGGGCCAGCCACCCTAGGGACTTAGACCTAAATGGCTAAGTCCCTGGACGGCAATAGGGCCTGGAACTGGAATATGGCGCCGAATTTCCACTTCAGGGCCAGCCAGTCTAGGGACTTAGCCGGAAAATGGCTAAGTCCCTGGACGGCAATAGGGCCTAGAACTGGAATACGGCGCCGAATTTCCCAGTTCCGGCCAGCCACCCTAGGGATTAGACGAAAATGGCTAAGTCCCTGGACGGCAAATAGGGCCTGGAACTGGAATATGGCGCCGAATTTCCACTTCATGGCCAAGCCAGTCTAGGACTTAGCCCGAAAATGGCTAAGTCCCTGGACGGGCAATAGGGCCTAGAACTGAAAAACGGCGCCGAATTTCCAGTTCCGGGCCAGCCAACAGGGACTTAGCCCGAAAATGGCTAAGTCCCTGAACGGCAATAGGGCCTGGAACTGGAAATGGCGCCGAATTTCCAGTTCCGGGCCAGCCAGTCTAGGGACTTTGCCAATTTTCGGAGCCCTGACTGGAAATTCGGCGCCATTTTCCCTAACACCACTTAGGCCTCTAACATCCTGAAATGCCAGGACTTGAAAGAAAGGCAGCGCGGTATGTACCTGTACAGAAGGCGCATTGCTGCTTTGTCCGCGTTCGGCTGGTCGGTGAACTCGTGGCTCCGGCGAGCATCTGCTATCCTCCCGAAAGAATAGGTTGGTTTGTTAGACAGAAAGTACCTCGTCACATAGTCACGCAGGCTCTCTGCTGCAGGAGATATCTCCATCTTGAATGACTGTGCTGTGCTTGTGTGTCCAGCTGCCTCTTGCGCATTCGTCGTCACCTGTGAGATTGTCCATCAGATCGCTTTCCTCAAAAAATACAATGAATCAAACCCCCTACTAGAGTACAAGCCCCAAACGAAGCGTGGGGAAGTACCTGAAACCACCATGTCATGCGGTCATCCACATGTCGAATGTGGGGTCAGAGAGTTTGTCCGGTTTGGGGAAGCTCCACATGTCCCTGGTACTTTGGGAACCATTCCAGATTTGGAGCCACCGGGTCTGTCCAACCACCAAGCATATTCGTAAGCGCCAAACACCACAAAAAGGAGTTGTTGCCACCACAATTTGGTTAAGAATAGTATCACCTTTTCTGTTGCATCACACAGGATGTGGCTAGACGATGGAGCTTCTCCAATGTCATCGTGGGCTTCAG